>CM019069.1:1047057-1176663 GCA_009667805.1 Leptobrachium leishanense | reverse complement strand
GCGCTTCCAGCAGTGTGTGGATTCATATGCTGCATTAATTATATTTGCAGAGGGGCTTCCCAGCAGTGTGTGGATTCATATGCTGCATTAATTATACTGCAGAGAGGTGCTTCCCAGCAGTGTGTGGATTCATATGCTGCATTAATTATACTGCAGAGAGGTGCTTCCCAGCAGTGTGTGGATTCATATGCTGCATTAATTATACCACAGAGCAGTGGCGGAAGTACCAGGGTCGCAGCGGTCGCAGTTGCGACCGGGCCCTGGCATTCCGCCACTGGAGGGGGGCCCAGCGCCGCCGCCAGATTCCAGCAAAAAAAACGCCGGAATCTGGGAGCAGCGCCGCCGGCTGTTCCCCTCCCTGCGAGCGGCCCGCTGGCTTGCAGCTTGGCCGCTCGAGTGGGATGGGAACTAGCTGACCAGCGCACGAGATCTCGCGAGAACTCGGCTGCGCTGGTCAGGTGGTTTCCGGTGAGTGGCCAGGCTGCATGCTTTCAGCGGCCGCACACCACGGAGAGGAACGTTCTGTTCGGCAGCAGAGGAGGTGAGCTGGGGCCCTATATACCTATAAGAGCTGGGGGCAAATCTATCCATGAGCTGGGGCAGTATATCCATGAGCTGGGGGCAGTATATCCATGAGTTGGGGCAATATATCCATGAGCTGGGGCATATCCATGAGCTGGGGCAATATATCCATGAGCTGGGGCAGTATCCATGAGCTGGGGGCAGTATATTCATGAGCTGGGACAGTATCCATGTGCTGGGGCAATATATCCATGAGCTGGGGCAAATATATCCATGAGCTGGGGCAATATATCCATGAGCTGGGGGCAAATATATACAGGAGCTGGGGGCAAAAATATCCATGTGTGGCCTGGGGGCAATATATGTCCATGTGAGCTGGGGGCAATATATATGTCCATGTGAGCTGGGGCAATATATATATATATCCATGTGAGCTGTGGGCAATATACAGTATATATCCGTGTCAGCTGGGGGCAATACTATCTTTTTTATATTGCAGGGAAAAAAAAGTAAAAATATAGATCTTTTTTTTGGGGGGGTTGGGGGGCCCTTCATGGATTCTTGCACCGGGGCCCTCAGGTTTCTAGTTACGCAACTGCCACAGAGAGGTGCTTCCCAGCAGTGTGTGGATTCATATACTGCATTAATTATACTGCAGAGAGGTGCTTCCAGCAGTGTGTGGATTCATATGCTGCATTAACTATACTGCAGAGAGGCGCTTCCCAGCAGTGTGGGATTCATATGCTGCATTAATTATACCGCAGAGAGGTGCTTCCCAGCAGTGTGTGGATTCATATGCTGCATTAATTATACTGCAGAGAGGTGCTTCCAGCAGTGTGTGGATTCATATGCTGCATTAATTATACTGCAGAGAGGCGCTTCCCAGCAGTGTGTGGATTCATATGCTGCATTAATTATACTGCAGAGAGGCGCTTCCCAGCAGTGTGTGGATTCATATGCTGCATTAATTATACCGCAGAGAGGTGCTTCCCAGCAGTGTGCGGATTCATATGCTGCATTAATTATACTGCAGAGAGACGCTTCCCAGCAGTGTGTGGATTCATATGCTGCATTAATTATACTGCAGAGAGGTGCTTCCCAGCAGTGTGTCGATTCATATGCTGCATTAATTATACTGCAGAGAGGTGCTTCAGCAGTGTGTGGATTCATATGCTGCATTAATTATACCGCAGAGAGGTGCTTCCCAGCAGTGTGTGGATTCATATGCTGCATTAATTATACCGCAGAGAGGTGCTTCCCAGCAGTGTGTGGATTCATATGCTGCATTAATTATACTGCAGAGAGGTGCTTCCCAGCAGTGTGTCGATTCATATGCTGCATTAATTATACCGCAGAGAGGTGCTTCCCAGCAGTGTGTGGATTCATATGCTGCATTAATTATACTGCAGAGAGGCGCTTCCCAGCAGTGAGAATCCCCTGCACCTTTAAGGAAGGGGGACATGACTGATGGCCTTGGCCGGATGGTCAGAAAAGGAAATGTGGAGCTATTGGTCATACGTGTGCAACATTGTTTCAATTACCTATATATGCATCTGTGGGGGGTGGGTTCTCTCTCTTTGTTCCCTGCCAGCTTCAACTGTGCATCAAGGAGATTCTGTGAGAGACAAGGAAACTTGGTGATTGAAATGGCTGTTATTTATTTATTTAGTTTGTTGGATCAGCTTAGGGAGTGTGTCTCACATATCCGCTTATGAGATGCTTTTTGTTGATCAGTCCATTTGTATGTATCTAGGCCTGTAAACACAAGTTTTATCAGCTCTCTTTATTTTGATTATTTTCTGATATGTTCCCTGATTTTAAATCAGGGAAGGAATGCTCTTTGTGTTGCTGTTTGCTGCCATGTCTCTCTGACCTCACTCTGGTACCATGTGATGAATCCACTGAAGTATTTGCAGACAACAAGGAGTTTGATAAGAAAAGATTTTACTCCGCAGCATCATCTTACAATGGCTGCCGCTCCCCGCCCCCGGATCACATGACTGTTTGCTAACGTGCTGAATGAACTAGGCTTAATTATGATATATTTAATCTATAATATCATTACAGGGAGCATTCTGCTGCTCGAGGTTTCATTTTGCAGTACTTGCTGTACAAGACTTTGGTGCCGGCCCATGAACAGTCTCCTGAGGAGCCCCACCAGTGGCAGAGGGAATGGCACTCTAAGCCCCCAGTTCGGTTAAGCCCGAGGCCTCGCAGTTCAGAGGCGTGATGGTGAAGCTGAGGTGCGAGACGCCGTTTCCCTGGTCATCTGAGGGGTTTATCGTCTTGGATACGCCGCCTCGTGAGCTGCGTTCTGGATTGTGGCAGTGGGTGAGCATGGTGCGTGCTGCTGCTGCAGGTTTTTTCCCCTCTGGTTTTAGGTGCAGTGGTTGGTGAGGAGCAACAAGCGGATGATGCTGGTGAGGACCGCTGACATACCGTAATTGGCTGTGGACAGATCAGCGCCCCTTACCTAGCACTTCGGTTGGTGGCTTTATGGGTCGGAATGGTCGTTTACAGTGCTCTCTTCCGAGGGGTGGCTTGGGTTCTGGATCTGGAGGTTTGCGGTGGATGCCTAATATCAGTGGAGGTGCTGTTTCTGGACGACCATCGCTGGATCCACCTTTGACTGCTGTCCCAAGGGCTGCTGGAGGATCATCCATGCTGGCGGCTGGTGAGTCGGGTTTTGAGGGTGCGGTGTTTGGATGGCGGATGTTCCTGCGCCACTCGCTAGTGGTATTCCTGTGCCTGGTGCAGTTGGTCCTGCGGTAGGCTCTTATGGGGCTTGTGATTTATGTCCAATGGGCCTACAGTCTTTAATGACATTAAGGAAACATTTGGAAGGTGAATATGTTGATGTTATGGCTTTGGTTTTCTTCGGATAGGGAGACACTTGATCGTCCAGGTGTTGATTCCTTGCCCGGGGGCAAGGATAAGGACCAAGCGAAGACTTTGCCACAGACCTTTGGTAACTGGATTCAAGGTTTTTCTAGCTTATAGCGCAATTTTGTGAGCGTGTTTCCCCGACCACAGCGTGTCTTTGTTTGCGAGGCTTGCAAAATTTACTGGGGTCTATTTTGTTTTGTTACGACCAACAGTTTTGGCAGAAGATGGTGGTGTGTCCTGGGCTCCGCTTGTTTTGCAGGACGCCAATCTGTGGCTATTACTCATGATGCCAAACTGCCCAGTGGTGTCACCCTTTCCTGCATCCGCGGTGCCCGGAGCCCCTGGAGTGCCCGCGGGTGCAGAGAGGGTGATGCTGGCTCTTTAATGAGTCCCATTGGTCCTCTTATTGCAGGTTCAAGCATGAATGCTCTTCCTGTGGGGGGTCCCAACCGGTTTTCGATGTTTCAGAAGGGCTATGGCTCGGCCTTTAGGGCTTCGGGTCAGACAGCCTGATAGAAGGGATCACCCCGGTGATCGTGCGGGCCTTGGCTAGACCGGTACCCCAATAGGCGATGCGCTGCGTTGTTGTTGTGGGTTTTCGTGAGGGTTTTGTTATTCCACATGTGCCTTCTGACTTTCCTCGCTTTGGTGGCTGGACCTGGTTGTTTATTGGCAAAAGCGGACATGGAGTCTGCGTTTCGGTTGTTACCGATTCGACCGGATTGCTATCACTTGCTGGGGTGTTCCTTTCGTGGAGGTTTTTATTACGACCGTTGTCTTCCGATGGGCTGCTTGATCTTTTGCTACTATTTTGAGTTGTTCTCTTCCTGTTTGCACTGGGTGGTGTGTCGGCGCGCTGGACGGAGTTCGGTGGTCCATTATTTGGATGATTTCCTATTCGTGGGGCTGGCGGATTCCAGCGATTTGCGTTGCGCTGCTGCAGTTTTTCAGGAGGTTGCCGAGGAATTCGGTGTGCCTTTGGCCGATGATACAACGGGGGGCCCAGTTTAATCGCTTGCCTTTTTTGGGCATTGAGATCTATACAGTCCGTGTTTTCCGTTTGTCTGTAGAGAAATTCAGACCTTGTGCGTTTGGTGGGGAGGGTGCGGGGTGTTGCGAAGTTGCGGCTTTCTGATATTTAATCTTTACCACCGGGGTACGCGCACCTCGCCACTTTGTTTGCATCACCAGTTCCTTGAAGGCGGACCTTGTGGTGTGTCAATCCTTCTTGCTGCATTATGATGGGCTGACGTGGACAATCAGTCCCTCGCGCTTTTTGCCGATGCGTCTGGGGCTCCTGGCTTTGTACTTTCAGGGTGCTTGGTGTGCCGAAGCATGGCACCCGCGCTGGGTGGCGTCTGAGTTGGTGAGGAATTTTTTCTTTTTGTTGTGGCGGGAGCTGTGGGGAGCGTCTGGCTAATAGGCGAGTGGTGTTCTGGTTGTTGGAGACTGACTTCTTTAATAGGTCAGGGATATATTAATTATGACGCATATTTTTCTTATTGTTGATATACATAGATATATATATATTATTGACAGTGCCTCCAATACCAGCGGTATAAATTGGTATTTAACCCCTAAGACAGGGATTAATGACCAAACAATGAATATACGTCTTAACAAATATATGGCGCGTTATCCCGAGTTCTTTTGATGCTCTCTAGATATTTTTAAACACAATAAAATCAATAAAGATGATATGAGACTGCGTAACGGTAAAACAATTCAAACCAAAATTTATTCACACGTCAAGTTTCATACAACCGTATGTTATCAACGGATTTGCAAAATACAATTTACAAGTGATTATAGATTGTGATTAGTAGCGATACTGCGACACGCAATAATCTAATGGACAGATATTTTAGGTTTATAGACCGCACCACAGATATACACGCCTCAATTCTTAAACACCAAGCTCTATTCTATTCACTTAAACCTTTCCCATTATAAACCAATCCTCCACCTGGCTAAGATAAACACTCAGTTACTGGGCATCACCTGCAGCACAATTTATTATTGTGGGGCCTATTCACTAAATGCAACTTCCTTCAGGGAGATACATAACACACTCGGTAGGGACACTATCTCTTCCACAGATCAATCACAGCACTTCATTCGATATACGTTTACCCAATGCTTCTTATTGACTTACGTACATGCATTCATTCGAAGGGCTGCAAGATGGATATGGAAGGAGTTATGCTAGGTTATGAGTGGGGCGGACAGTACTTGACATATAAAAGCTATTTCACGGTCCCAGCGTATCTCACTATGGGTATATAATTGATATTTTTAGATGTCCACAAACAGTATTCTCGGAATATAAATAATTTCACTAAATTATGGCTCAATATGCAGCCGGTAATAGTTTCTCCCTTAGCAGTCCTCTGCAGGGGACTGGAAGGTGGAATTTACTATTTCTGATTATTAGGCTCAAACAAAATAATTCATTTATATTCCTTTAGTTTGTGATGGACATCTAAAATCAGGACTATGCAATTAGAAAATAGATATCATATTATTCAGGTATACTTTACCATCTGGTTAGTGAAGATAGAGTGGTGGAAGATTAGGGTGTGGTCGGTCTTAAAGGGGCGGCCGATGATAATTGCCTTTCTTCCCTCCAAGCGTCCCTCAGGTCTCTCCCCAAGCTTTTCTCAGTCTCCTCTTGCTCTGGAGTGTCCCCTCTATATAGTGGTCTTCCGCCCAGTTTTAGATCTAGCCCATCACTATGTGGCCTCATTTGATTGGAGGATATATATTCATCAACTCCAGGGGTCTGTCCAGGTGTTATGTTACCTGGCCAGCAGATGGCGCTCTCAGATCAACCATCAACCTTCTGCAGGAATTAATTTATGGGCTTGGCCAATCTTTTACTGGTTTGGGGTCGTTTTATTCCTATATCCCGGGACTCCATAGATTTTATTAACAAATTAAAATTTATTTCTATTGTGGCATCTCTCCCCTTTACTTATATCCACAGGGATGTGTATGTGAGGGACATACAATCATTCATTCGTGGTATCGTTTTTAACAGTCACACGTTACCCGACTTAATTCGGCTTCATGCGGATTAGTACACCAGACATTTGTGATGATCAACTAAATGTGGTAGGGCCTCTGTTTTTATAAGATGCTAAAATTATCAGTTCTAACTAATAAATATTCTCATACCATATAGTACATATTGCCGAATAGCAAGCTGGTTTACCCAAGCCATTTAACCTTCTTTGGTTTTTTTTTTCTTTATTGGGCAACCTATTGTTCCATGTTTACGTGGCTTTCAGAGTTTCGATGTGACGAAATAAACACAATACTGAGATATCTATCTTAGTTGTCATTGTGTTCCCTTACTTTTAAACCATTTGATCTAAACCCTGTTTGGTTGTAACAAATAAATAAAATAAACAGAGTCCATTAGACCGTCTTTGATCAATGTTAAATGTCCTTTCTTGTATGCGTAACACTAACGAGTTTAGCTTATCTCTTGTTCTTGTTATATATTAACGACGCAGACAAGTTGTTCGTTTGTGTGGCGCAATTCCTGGCCCCAAATTTAAACATTCCTGCGTTATAGAAATTTTATATCTAAAAAGGTCTGACAAATCCCCTTTTCAATATCTAATCATCCAGATTCATGAGTAGGAATTGACATGGACCAATTGGATAGGAATTTTACATCTGTATGGTAGCTTAGTCTTTAAGAAGTTGTTAGGCATCGACTCCATGCGATAATTGGTGCAGAAAGAAAAAAATTGGTAAATGCATGATGGGTTCTCACGACCATCCTTTTGTGGTTCCCATTTCTTTTACGAACGGGGTAATCTGAGGGTGAATCAATGAACTCCAGTTGATGAAAAATGGATTTGAATCAAGCAGTGTTTTCCCCGGGTAAAGACCTTTCAAGCGAAACATCTTGTGGCTTGTTGATCTTTTCATCTATGGAGGTTGATTTTCAAATAACCAATAATGCACTTGTCGTCATCCTTCCGTTTCTTTGGGTATCCTTTATGACGGGGTGCTCACATGACTTTCTGTCACTTCCAGCCTGGCTGCTCCTGACATCTGAGTCTTTAGGACACGTCTCCATGCGAGTGACCAATTGTCACTTTACTCATCTTATCTTTCTAAAATGAGATGAACTTCATAAGAATTGATATACACAACATGTAAATATTTAGGTTAACACTTCATCTATGTGACTTTAGGATCATGGTAAATGGAAACGGGTAATCTTCCCCATTTCTGTTTTTTTCCATGCTTTCCCTTAGATGCAGCGCGGCATTTATTTTAATTTTAATGCATTTCATCAAGACAGTGACACATAGATTATTAACCCTTTCAATTCTTGCGAGCCATTAAGTATATCATCCCCCTTTTGTGGGTTTGCTTTCCTAATAGGGGACTGAATAGGATATCGCCCTGTAGAGATATATATATATATATAAATACGTGTGTGTATATATATATATATATATATATATATATATTTCCTACAAATTTAATTTCTTTGACCGTATTAACGGTTTAAAAACAGTGATTGGATTCGTCCTTCCTACGAGGTTTACTCCTGCAATCATGCAGTTATTGTGGGGATTTATTATAACAGATCCTGTTAATACCTGTTTCTAACCTCCGAGGGCAACTCCATGAACTGGTGTTGAAAATCACTTTACCTGGGGTAGGGAGATTCTCATCCTTACCCACCGTACAGAGAACCTTAGGTTTCTTGTAGGCTAATGCGCAACGGGTAGCTGGCTCTCCATCGGGGCATCTGGCTACGACGATCTCCTGAGAGTCGGTTGCGGTTAATGGCCTGTTTATATCAGAGGGACTAGAAGTAGGCTGAAAAATAGGAGAGTGGTTAGCATCCAACAGCAGAAATCCCCCTTACATACTTTTAGATTCCTTATTAATATGTAGACCTGGGGATTCAATGGTGTCAGGTTGTGCCACCTATGCTATTTCATTCAGTTGTTCCCTCTGATTCAATAACATCTGAGGTGTTATTGATCCTGTGGCCCTTGGGTGGCCACTGGATTTATCCCTAAAGAGTTATCAGGCTGCCGTGCCCATACATACTCGGTGATCTTCACCAATTGTTCAGCTAATTGATATAACTGGTATTCTAATTGGTTTATTCGGTCGTTCGGATAATTTCGGTTAAGGTATCTATTCCTGCGGATCCTATTACGCTCGGGCCTAGAATTATTTGATGTGTCAGAATCAGCATTACTACTTCTGTTCTGACGGTGTGATCTGGGCCTGGGGTCTCCTGTCTGACCTCCCCTTCTATTTTCAGGGACCCTAACGCGAGGGCGTGACCTACCTATTTGAGGGGGATCATCACTTTGAGGAGAATCACTAGATTGGGGATACCTATTTCTTTGGGCAGGCCTAGGCCCTTGGGCATATTCCCTGTGACTATTGTGCGGTCGTGCCATTGCTCATACCTTCTGCAGTCATTGGGTGACCTCTGCTCCCCACTTCTTGGTGGGTGCGGGGCAGGCGTGACCCTGGGGTTCCTATCTGGATTATTCCCTCTTACCACCTCAGCGTATGATTTCCTCCTGGCAACATATACCTGGGAGGCATCCTGATGTTGCTTAGGGGCAACTTGGCTTGTGGTATGGGCCCTTTTATTTGACCTGTGACTCCCATGACTGGTCTCATTAGATGGCTGGACCTGCACTTTTATAGGCCTTGAAGGGATCCCCCTTTCGCCCTGTTTAACATCATCGGTGGGGCTACTTCCAGAATCTACCCCGCTGTCTTTGGCATGCTCTTTTAAATGAGGGCCAGCATCAGGCTTATGGTCAGATGAAACAGTTTCTGTTTGTCTACCCTTTACCTGGGATATGGAGTCTATCCGGGCTTTTAGTACCTTCAAGGTTTTCAGTGAGCATTGAATTTCATCTGTGTCAGTTTCAACACTCTCATCACTGCTTGACACCTCGGACTCACTTGAAAGCATTATTTCCTGCTTATAGCCATACAGTTTCTGCTCTAAATTAGAACATTTCTCTTTAAAACTGTTTAATTCAACACAACTCTCTTTATATACAGCTTGCAAGCTTTGGAGTTGTTCTTGCAGTTTCTGGCTATGTTCGTTTAAAGTAATTATTTCTGTACTGGCTTTCTCAGGTTTGTCTGTTAAATCATTACCATTTTCTATTTTTGCATTTAAGTTAGCGATGGTCTTCATCATGGCAACCTTTTGTTTTGTGTTTTGTTTATCCAATGCACAACACAAATACATTATGGAGGGCCATGATTCCATTATAATACAATCCCTTCTTTGCTTGTCGTTTGTGTTTAAAAACAAATTCAAGAACGTACGCACATCACCTTCTTTGTCCCACATATCGTGTACAAGATTTTGGGCGCGGTCTTTGATAGTATTCACAAATACAATCAGATCGGTTTCAATATGCAATGACTCTGAGATATGTTCTACCACTTCAAATATTGCCATCTGTCTTCCTGCTTCTATAAGACTCGATTGAGAGATTTCCTCCTGGCTATCAGTATCTGAATCAGACATGTTTCTGTATTACAGCAATCAGATAACAATGCTTTAAACAGGTATCCACAGCCAACAACAAACGTTACGTGATTACCACTGTTTTAATCCAATAGCTTAATCTGCTACTTAACGACCAGCAAATTTATGTTACTTTCACAAATACTTGATCTGGCGCTCACAACCACTAACTTGCTCTCTTACTTGATAGATAAACTTGATTTTATTGTGAAAAATACTTTAGCATCACAACAGTGCAACCTCCAAATATCTTAGAACTTGATTTATTGTGAAAAATTCATTTAGCATCTCAGCAGTGCCTCCAATATGTTAGAGATTATTGACTTCTTTAATAGGTCAGGGATATATTAATTATGACGCATATTTTTCTTATTGTTGATATACATATATATATATCTATTATTGACAGTGCCTCCAATACCAGTGGTATAAATTGGTATTTAACCCCTAACATAGGGATTAATAACCAATCAATAAATATACGTCTTAACAAATATATGGCGCGTTATCCCGAGTTCTTTTGATGCTCTCTAGATATTTTTAAACACAATAAAATCAATAAAGATATGAGACTGCGTAACGGTAAAACAATTCAAACCAAAATTTATTCACACGTCAAGTTTCATACAATCGTATGTTATCAACGGATTAGCAAACTACAATTTACAAGTGATTATAGATTGTGATTAGTAGCGATACTGCGACACGTAATAATCTAATGGACAGATATTTTAGGTTTATAGACCGCACCACAGATATGCATGCCTCAATTCTTAAACACCAAACTCTATTCTATTCACTTAAACCTTTCCCATTATAAACCAATCCTCCACCTGGCTAAGATAAACACTCAGTTACTGGGCATCACCTGCAGCACAATTTATTATTGTGGGGGCCTATTCACTAAATGCAACTTCCTTCAGGGAGATACATAACACACCGATAGGGAGACTATCTCTTCCACAGATCAATCACAGCACTTCATTCGATATACGTTAACCTAACGCTTCTTAATGACTTACAGTGCATGCATTCATTCGGAAGGGCTGCAAGATGGGTATGGAAGGAGTTATGCTAGGTTACGAATGGGGCGGACAGTACTTGACATATAAAAGCTATTTCACGGTCCCAGCGTATCTCACTATAGGTATATAATTGATCTTTAGATGTCCACAAACAGTATTCTTGGAATATAAATAATTTCACTAAATTATGGCTCAAGTATGCAGCCGGGAACAGCTTTCTTCCTTAGCAGTCCTCTGCAGTGGACTGTAAAGGCAGAATTTCTATTCTACTGATTATTAGGCTCAAATAGCAAAAATAATTCATTTATATTCCTTTAGTTTGTGATGGACATCTAAAGTCAGGACTATGCAATTAGAAAATAGATATCATTTTATTCAGGTATACTTTACCATCTGGTTAGTGAAGATAGGGTGTGGTCAGGTCTCTAAAGGGGGCGGCCGATGGTGATTGCCTTTCTCCCCTCCAAGCGTCCCTCAGGTCTCTCCCCAAGCTTTTCTCAGTGTGTGTTTCTCTGCTCTGGAGTGTCCTCTCTATATAGTGGTCTTCCGCCCAGTTTTAGATCTAGCCCATCACTATGTGGCCTCATTTGATTGGAGGATATATATTCATCAACTCCAGGGGTCTGTCCAGGTGTTATGTTACCTGGCCAGCAGATGGCGCTCTCAGATCAACCATCAACCTTCTGCAGGAATTAATTTATGGGCTTGGCCAATCTTTTACTGGTTTGGGGTCGTTTTATTCCTATATCCCGGGACTCCATAGATTTTATTAACAAATTAAAATTTATTTCTATTGTGACATCGCCGGCATACTTCGCCACGGCGTGTGTGCATCTCATCCCGCTTTACTTATATCCACAGGGATGTGTATGTGAGGGGACATACAATCATTCATTCGTGATATCGTTTTTAACAGTCACACGTTACCCGACTTAATTGGCTTCATGCGGATTAGTACACCAGACATTTGTGATGATCAACTAAATGTGGTAGGGCCTCTGTTTTTATAAGATGCTAAAATTATCAGTTCTAACTAATAAATATTCTCATACCATATAGTACATATTGCCGAATAGCATGGCATTACAAGCTGGTTTACCCAAGCCATTTAACCTTCTTTGGGTTTTTTTCTTTATTGGGCAACCTATTGTTCCATGTTTACGTGGCTTTCAGAGTTTCGATCTGACGAAATAAACACAATACTGAGATATCTATCTTAGTTGTCATTGTGTTCCCTTACTTTTAAACCATTTGATCTAAACCCTGTTTGTTTATTTTATTTATTTGTTACAACCAGAGTCCATTAGACAGTCTTTGATCAATGTTAAATGTCCTTTCTTGTATGCGTAACACTAACGAGTTTAGCTTGTCTCTTGTTCTTGTTATATATATTAACGACGCAGACAAGTTGTTTGCGTGACGCAATTCCTGGTCCCAAATTTAAACATTCCTGCGTTATAGAAATTTTATATCTAAAAAGGTCTGACAGGATGGACAACCTGGGGTGGTGAATCGTTCGTCGGCCAGTTCCCCTCCTGTCTTGGCTCTTTTGTGTGACCTGGTGCTGCGCGGAATGTGTGGTTGCGGGCCTGGCACGTGCCAGGTGTGCGGAACGTGATTGCTGACGCTCTCTCCCGCTTCCAGTGGCTCCGGGAGCAGCAAGGAATGCGACACCCTTTCCTCTGTGGCTCTGGACCCTCGCTTCTCCAGGCTGAGGATTTTGTTGGGACTCTGTCGGGAGCGAGGTGGACGGCATATTCTCAGGTCTGGTGGGGGTCGCGGGGGGAATGGGGTTGGCACTCTGCGGAGGATCGTAGGGGCAACCTTGATTTTATTTTGATTCCCTCCGGGAGTAAGGGGGCTCCGGTTTGGGAGCGACCGGAGTACTGACTGCCCTTTTTGTGCGAGGCGGTTGGTTGGGAGGATGTTGGTCGGGATTTCCTGCTTTGAGGGATTGTTTCAGGTTGGTGGCGGACTGCGGTGTCTGAGGTTCGGTGCCCAGCTTCTGGCCCCATGTTTTTGGAACTGTTGGATGTTTTACTCGGCATTTGTCGTGATCTTTTTGAGGTCGCGATTGTTTAGAGTTGCGTTTGCCTTTGCCTTTTATGGTGCCCTGAGGGTGGGTGAGCTGGTTGCTCCTAACTCTCAGATGCATTCTGCCTTGCGCATGTTTCTCTGTCAGCCGATGAGGTGAGGTTTTTGATTGTCAGGTACAGGACGGACCGCTTGGGTAGGGGCGTTCTGTCAGGTATATTACACAAAGGAATTTTAAAATGGATGCCTGTAGCCATTTTGTTTTTAAAGACAGTTTCTTTTCTTTAAAATTTTCTCTAGGTTTAGAAATGAACGAGATTTTTTTTTTAGAGTTCATTCCTGGGTGAAGTCTTTTATATTTTTTTTTTAAGTGCCAGACATGAAGGAACATAGAATGTTTGTGTGTGATAAGGCTAGAGTTAAGTGCTAAGACGTGTCATAATTAAATTTATTGGTCTGTCTTAAGTTTTTAAAACAAAAGATATTTTGTCTTTTGGGTATAGGAATAAGAGTTAATATCTCTAATATAGATTTATATTCACAAAATATGTTTATAATCAAGGTATATTTTATATTTACAGTAGGAAATATATACTCCAATAAATATTGTCGAGTGTATATAATGGGTAAATAATAAAAATTACTAAAGAATAGATTCTGTTGAGTTAACCAGAAAAGAATTTAGCTGATAGGACTCTGAGTAAGTAATTTTAAAAGGGAGTAGGGATATAAATTAGAGACAGTGTCTAACGACTGAGAAGAGAAGGTCTTTGTGTAGATTGAACTTTTGACCCGAGATAAGAATATTAAAAAGAAATGGTGGCATTAAGAAGTGCAATACTGCCCTCTAGAGGATAGTAAATATTAATCATATTGCCAGTGACGTCAAATTGGCTATAATAAGCAGCAATGTTATTTGCAAGTCAGTCGGAGATTCCAACACTCAGACCACCAGGTGGTAATTCATATTTCTATCTGCAGAATAGAAAATACTTAATTATTATTATTATTCTTTATAAAGCGCCAGCATATTCCGCAGCACTGTACAATAAGCACAGTATAGACAGGGTTACAATACATTGAACAACATTTGACAAACAGTACAGGAGGAGATGAGGCCCTATTCCCGTAGGAACTCACAATCTGGGAGGGTTGGGGTTGGAAACAGGAGGAGAGGACTGTAAGGTGAGAGTGATTGATGGTTGCGTCAGTGAGTTGGGTGGTAGGCTTCCCTAAATAGGAACGTTTTAAGGGAGCGTTTGAAGGAAGAGAAGTTAGGGGAAAGTCTGACAGTACGAGGGAGAGCGTTCCAGAGAGTGGGGGCTGCGCATGAGAAATCCTGCAGTCTATCATGGGAAGAGGTGATGCGGGGAGAAGCTAGGCGCAGGTCACTGTTTGACCTTAGGGAGCGGGCTGGGGTGTATTTGGTGATTAGTGAGGACAGGTAGAGGGGCGCTGAGTTAGTGAGGGTTTTGTAGGTAAGGATAAGGATTTTGAACTTAATTCTGCAGTGGATGGGGAGCCAGTGAAGGGACTCGCAGAGGGGAGCCGCAGAGACAGAGCGGCGGGTGAGGTGAATTAGCCTGGCGGAGGCGTTCAGGATGGATTGTAGGGGGGAGAGGCGAGACAGAGGGAGGCCAGATAAGAGATTATTGCAATAGTCGAGTCGGGAGATTACCAGGGCGTGTGAGTTTTGTGGTGACAGCGGTAAGAAATGGCCGAATTCTGGAAATATTATTCATATGCTGCATTAATTATACCGCAGAGGCGCTTCCCAGCAATTACGACCTTGTCGATTACCCCGAGGAGGAAGGAGCCGGTGACCCGCCAGTTGCTTCGAGCTCAACGGGTGAGCCCCGTTCTGATACGTTGGCAATCTTACCCCTCTCTACCACGCCAGCCTCGCGCTCCCTGGTGTCCCCCGATACCACCGTTCCTCGCCGCTTGAGGAGTCCCCCTTTTTTGACCCAAGGACAAATTACTTGACATCTCCAGCCCACTTTCACTCATTTTTGTAATGGCGGATGAGGCACTCACCACTAAATCCCCACTCGACCCGGCTATGGTCCAAGAATGGGCACAACGTGCTCTCTGCCTCTTAGGCAATGCCCATGTTGGCATCTCCTCTGAACGCCGCAAGGCGGTGCTCTTTAGTTTTGACACAATTAACTAGCATGTGCACCAAAGAATTGGGTCCTGCGGCTAAGGAGTTTCTGTTTGGGGATCTCTTAAAAGAGCTAAATCGCAAGGTTAATGTTTACACTAACCTACAAAAGGTTCAGTCCAATATGAAGAGAGTCTTCCACCCCCAGACTCCTTTTTCCTCCAGGGCTGGCGCACCAAGAGGTCGGGTCGCTGGCCGATACAACTACTCCTATAGACCTCGCCTCATCTCAAACCAAGGCACGGATGTGCAATATAGACCCAGCCCGATCCTGGCTCGGGGTTCCCGTCGGACGCAGCTTCGGCAGACCCAGATGTCACTATTCCGCTGGCAAGTACTCCTGTGCTCCCGCTTCCACACATACCGGTCGCGGGTTGGGTACGTTATTTCCTCCCCAAATGGCGCAAGCTCACGTCCGACTCTTGGGTCCTCCAAACCGTATCTGGCTTTTTAATAGACTTCTCCCAGGTTCCCTTCAAGCCTGCTTCCCCGCCCCTGGCCCGTTACTCTTCGCAAGAGGAGACACTGATAGACAGGTACTGGTTCACGAGACTGGACCTCAAAGATGCATACCTTACGGTCCCGGTCGATCCTGCTCATCGGCCTTACCTGCAATTCTACTGGCACCACAACCTCTGGCAGTTCACCTGCCTGCTATTCGGCCTCAGCTCCACGCCCTGGTGCTTCACGAAGCTCCTCAAACCGGTTATGGCCTTCATACGCGCTCAAGGCATCAGGACAATCATATATCTGGACGATATACTAATACTGGCTCAGGATCCCATCCGGTCCTCCCGTCACACAACCTTAGTGGTTACACTCCTGCAAGACCTCGGTTTCCTTATCAACATGGACAAGTCAGCACTTCGTCCAGCGCAAACAGTCTCCTTCCTGGGGTTTGACATAGACTCAACGTCTTGTCAGCTACGTCTCCCTCCACAAACTTCGAAACAATCAAGACACTACGAGGCGTCCTGATGACGGACACCAGCTGCCTAAGAGATCTGGCGAGAGTTGTAGGCCTACTCTCTTCCTCCATCCAAACAATTTTCCCAGGAACATTGCACTATCGGGCGATGCAACGTCTGAAGACCACTTATCTTCACCTCAACCCCTCCTACGACCAGTTGGTCCCTGTCACCCCGGAGGTTGGAGTGGAACTCCTATGGTGGTTGCAACACATGAAAGCCTGGAATGGGCGTGCCATCTTCGTCTCTCTACCGGACTTCGTTCTGGAATCAGACGCCATCCAATCGGGCTGGGGAGCGACCTGCGGGTCCGTGTCCATGGGCGGTGCATGGATGCTAGAGGAACAGCACCTTCACATCAACTGCTTGGAGCTCATCGCCAGCTCCTCTGCCGTCTGCAGCTTTACCCAGGACCTCAGGAACTGCTCTCTACTCCTCCGGATGGACAACATCTCCGCGGTCCAATATGACAACCGGCTAGGGAGCTCCTGTTGGACCTTACGCTCTCCCTCTTCAATTACTGCCTGAAACGGAACATCTCCCTCGCAGTGGAATACCTGCCCGGCTCATCTAATTATGTGGCAGATTGGTTTTCAAGATACTGGAGAGACTCCAGCGACTGGAAATTGGATGGTGCGACGTTCCAACACCTGTCCATACTGAGAGGGCATTTTCATCTCAATTTGTTCGCTTCCCACTTGAACCACCAGATGCAGGCCTACTTCAGTTGGCTCCCAGACCCATAGGCGGCAGCGGTAGATGCTTTCCTCCACCCATGGCCGCCATCGGGGGCCTACGCTTTTCCTCAGTTTCCGATGATCACACGCACGATCCACGAAGTCTGCAGATGGATGATTCAGATTCTCCTGCTTACACCACTGTGGCCTGCTCAACCCTGGTTCCCACTGACCCTGGAACTCTCTTGCCTACACCCGCGCCTGCTACCTTCCTTTCCGTCCATTCTGCTGGACCCTCAAGGCAGGCCACACCTTTTGGTCTGGGAGGACAATCTTTCACTGGTGGCGTGGATGATTTCCGGGGACTCTGCATGCAGAGTCCCATCAGATGCAGCTCGCTCCTTGTTATGGGAATCCTCGGCTCCTGGCACGCGAAAGAGCTACCGTTACGCCTGGAGAACTTGGTGTAGTTGGTGTGTGCAACAACAGGCTGATCCCGCTACAGCCCCTCTGCCTCTAATCCTTAATTTTTTGGCGGACCTTTCCACGGCTGGGAAATCATACCGTACTGTTAATTTGTTCCGCTCGGCCATTTCGGCAGGTCCCGCTCCCCTGGGTGGCGTTTCTGTGGGTTGGGACCTGGCTGTGTGTCGTTTCCTCAGAGGCATTAGGCTTGCTCACCCGCCGGCTCCCAGATATGCTCACTTCTGGGATGTGGCGCTTGTCTTAGAGTTCCTGCGTAACTGGCCTGATAACAACTCTCTGCCCCTTCGCCAGCTCTCGGCGAAACTAACAGTCCTCTTATGTTTGGTGTCCTTTAGACGAGTGTCGGATGTTAGGGCCTTTGATGCGCACGCTGTGGCTTTCTCCCCTGAGGGCGTCGTCTTCACTCTTACCAGACGTACTAAAACCCTATCTTCTGAGGTTTTCTACCCTTACTTCCCCCTCCAACCCTCTCCTGTGTGTCGCCAGGTGCGTTACTACCTACCTCTCCCGCTTAAGCCCTTTGCGCTCCTCTCCGGTCGGCCAGCTCTTGGTCTCCTATGTTTCTCCTTACAAACCCGTTTCCTCTCCTACACTCTCTAGATGGGTTCCATGACGGAATGGGATGTTGTCCGCCTGCGGGTGTGCTCTATCTGCGTGGCCCCGGTGCTTACCGCTGGCCCGACTACCGAGTGACGCGGCACTCGGCGTCTCGTGCGGCCTGGCGTGACCCTGGGGAAGGGTTAGCGGGCGGTGGAGGGGACCCCTGCCTAGAACCAGCCCGACCACTGAGCCATACGGTACTCAGTGTCCCGAGCAGCTGGTTCACTGACCTTGTGGGTGTGGAGTACGTCTGCGGCCGGCCGATTTCGGGGATCGGATCTCCTCCGGCGGAATATTCGGATCTGATTGCGGAGGACTTTCGGATCGTAGATGAATGCAGCTTCGGATCTTGCGGGATCGGCAGAGTCTTCGGATCTTACCGCGGTCTCTTGCAATACCGAAGCGCGGTAC
The DNA here is from genome assembly GCA_009667805.1 of Leptobrachium leishanense. Taxonomy (NCBI): domain Eukaryota; kingdom Metazoa; phylum Chordata; class Amphibia; order Anura; family Megophryidae; genus Leptobrachium; species Leptobrachium leishanense. The sequence continues at coordinate 1,158,343 of CM019069.1, read as the reverse complement.
ACGGCCGCGCCCTTCGGATCGGATCTCGGGCTAATAGTCTGGGAACCGAACACCATACACTGCGCCTCTGTCCTGATGCGAGATGCAGGCACAGAGCGCTCGGTTCGGTTCGGATCTAGTTGAACACCGTACCCTGAGACTGCGGGGAATACTCAGACGATGAAGCACGGCGGAGAAATAAAGACATCAGTCGAGGCTGGATGCACTGCTAAATCTGGCTTTATTATTCACAGCTCAGGCATTTATCAACTTCACACAAATTATGAATACAATGGGAATCCCTGCCCGCCCTCACAGGACCCATTGGCCGTTGCAGTTCGGGGAGTCGCCGATTCGGACCGGATGGTCCGAATCGGCCATTTTACGATTCGAATAATCTGATTGCAACCACGAGGCAATCGGAAAATGGCGGCGGGCAAGGCAGACAAAGGGAATACATTTCACAATCAACGGGGGACACTGTACTACACCACACATAACCACATCTAATAAAAAGTACTGCAAAACTCTGTGCGTGCCACCGCACCTAAGTGTTCATGGCCAAATCAGTGTCCTTGTGCACCGCCCCTGGCTGAGGGTGCTGGGCCATTCCGTGACAGGTTCGCTGGCTGCTCTCTTTAGCAGGCATTGCTCCTCACTTCGGCACTCACTCATGCAGGGGGCGGCAGCTTCCTCTGTTGCGGTCGCCGGGGGGGCTCCCTGTCTGACATACTAGCGGCTGCTGACTGGTCTAGGGCGGTCACCTTTCGTACCTTTTATTTTCGCCCTCGTTTCCACGCATCTGGGGCTTTCGTGCAGCTTTAAAACTGCAAAATATGAAGCCTCCTGCCTTGATATAAAATTGTGGATTATTCCAGCCTTGGTGTTAGAATAATCTTAATTTTAATAAAGACAGGAGGCGAATATTTTTCCCTCCCACCCGTACTTAGTTTCTGTCACATTGTACCAGTTTTTTCTGCTCTAATTGTAAAATGAATAAAAAAAAATTTTTTTTTTTTAGAATTTTGTGAATTGCTCCACCTCTTTGTAATCGGCTTCATGTCCATTTCTCTAACGGTTTTTACCCTTAGGGTTTGTTGTTTGCATATCTGGTTTAGCCTAGTTTAGGGCTGCTTTTTTAAATTTGTTGAAATATGATAGTTCAGCTAACTCACTAGCTAAAGGTGAAACGTTTGTTGGAAAGTTTCCATCACATGGTACTTTCACGTATCCTGTTTTTCTCCATAGCTTGCTCTGCTTCTGCGAACACGTTGGTCTTCCATCCTTTCGAACGCCAGTTGGTTTCCGGTTCGCCTGCCCATCTCGTTGGTCTCTGTTTAGGCTTGGTTTCCTCTTCAGTTTCCGGGTTTTCTACTTCATGGATCTCCTGCTCGTTCAGCATACCAGAAAAGAGGGCGTGGCAGGGACTTACTGCTCTGTTGTTGTCTATTGGTTACCACTGTTGCTATGTAAAACTCTCTTTGCTGCTGATGGTTTAGTAAAGAAAAGAGAATGCAAAATATTCGCCTCCTAACACCAAGGCTGGAATAATCCACAATTATACCACGCAGAGAGGCGCTTGTTCCCCGCAGTGTGCGGATTCATATGCTGCATTAATTATTTTTGGTTTTAAATCCTTTTATTCCTTTTTTTTTTCATTTTTTTTTATTTATTTTTTTTAAAACCTTTTATTCTGTTTTATTTTTAAAGTCAGACCACTTGGGTCAGTTTTGGTTTTTTAAAATCGTTTTTGTTCCTTTCATACCATTTTTGATATGATTTAAATAAAGTTGTGCAGTGCATATTCATAAGATAAAAAAGATCTTTATTTAATAAAAAAATTATAGAATCGACAAATATTAGATCCGAAAAACCATTTAGTTTCAGTCAAAAGGAATAGATACTTTGAAACGAGTAACAGTCGTTCTGAAAAACACAAATTTACGATATCAGGAAAAAAAAATTGATACGGAAAATGAGCCGATTCGATTAACACGAAAATGGCCGAAATCACAAAAGTCGATACGAAACACAAGCCGAAAAAATCGTCAAACGATCCGAAACAAAGTTACAAAATCCGATCTAAACGAAACGAAAAAAAATCGGTGCACATCTCTAACCTGTACGGACTCCACCTCCACAGCCAAAGATAATGTCCCAAGACAACAAATTCACCACAACCCTAGAAGTCAAAGACCTTCTCAAAAAGAAGGCTCTAGAAAAAGTGGCTCCTTTTGCAGGAGGTTTTAACGTCCTGTAATTAACATGTCACAGGCACTTCAAAAAGGAAGGGATTCCATCACTAAAGGGGATATTAGCCTTTCAGGGTTGGTTAAAATAGACCTAAAACACACTTACTTGACACGGCCCATAGATCCTCTAAGCAGGAATGTTCTTCAGTTTTATTGGGAAGACACTATGGAGGTTCAGGTCCCTCAATTCAGACTATCGTCAGCCCCAAGATGTTTACAAACCAATGGAACCCATAGTGTCCTTCCTACGAGGTAAAGGGGTGCAGCTGGTCGTCTACCTAAACGGCATTAACCTTCCCGTATTCTTCGGAGATTGTGCAATAAATCTCCAATCTGGGATTCCTGATCCATTACAACAAATCTCTGCTCACACCTACAGTCACCGAGTCGCTTTTATAGAGATGTCGCTTTCTATTAACCAAGATTCAGCTGATTCTCAAAGAAATCCGAGGTCTCCTGTCTCCACTAGGGATGAGCTGTTCGGTTCGATCAGTTCGGAGTTCGATTCGAACATTGGCAGTTCAAAAGTTCGCAAACTTAACTTTTTGGTGTTCGGTTCGAGTTCTAAAAAAAATATTTGAAAAGTATAAAAAATGCTTAAAAAAAATACTAAAATCTAGAAATAAGGAGACTCTTTACTGCAGAATATTATAAGCAACGGTTTATTAGATATTGAATTAAAAACTAATATCTAGGTGCAATGATTCTCACCTCTAAATGACCTGTGCTCTCAAACGGCGTAAACAGGTGTTTAATTAGTGTTTGGAAATAACATGTGCTTCTAATTAGTCCGGTCTCATGAATTTGATACATTGTATGCAGACTGGGAGTGCTAGATGTTTCCATACATCCTAGAAATCCGCCACTTCACGGGCAGGTTATGGGGACCTCCTAGGCACGATATTTGAAGGAATTTTTCGTTTTTATTTTTAACCCTTATTTTATGGAAAACTCCCTGTTCCTTTTAACCCTTTCACTGCTGAGGCATTTCACCGCTGTGTGCTGAGCTAATTTTTACCGCTTTCGCTCATGTTTCAACGCGATTTGAAGCCACATTTTATTATACGACCCAGACATATTATAGATCGTTCTTTCCGGCAGACTCGGCAGATTCATAATATATAATTTTTATATGTATACGTCATGTTCTGCCTGTATATTATAACAAAAAATGCAAAAAACTTGAATTTTTAATCATGTAAAGTGTTTTTTTTTTTTTTGTTTGTTTTTTTCACCTTTTATCACCTGAACATTTGCGGTTATGTTTTCTATGGGGTGTGCTAGTACAAAAATTAGAAATGGGGACTTATTAAATTTTTTGGGGGGAATTATGTGATTTAATTTTTTATTTTTTTTTAGCAAACGCACCCCATAAAAAAAATCATTAGTGCAGCATCATTGTTCACATTATAATTGAAATGTGAACAATATTGCTGCATTAATAAAAACACACAAAAAAAAACATTTATTTTTTTTATTTATTTATACCTGGTCATGTTGGGTATCATGCTCAGGCCTTTCGATTGACACCTTCCATGACCCCTAGCTGCCATGGTTCTGGATATATCGGGGTTCAAAGAACCACCTATCTCCACCAGGGGATTCCGGGCAGCTAGGGGTTCCCCGGCTATCTGACGTCATCACGTTATGCGTGAGGGGGGGACCCGGGGGTGGAGCCGCCATCCAAGATGGTGGCCCCCACCGGAGCTAGGCCACACTTCAGCGCCGAAGTGCGACCTGGTGCCTAAGGGGTTAAAGCCAGGCACCGCTTAAAAGGGGAGACTCTCCCCTTTTAAGCGGTGCCTGGCTTTTTTTGTGGGACCTCCCGATCAGGAGAGGGGATCCCCCCTCCCTTCCAGGCAATCTCCCGGCATTTACGTCGGGAGGAGCTTAAGTCAGAACGCCGCGGGACCCCGGACAGAGAGGTGAGTATCTCCGCCGGGGGTCCCGCAAAGCTGATGACATGTGGGACACGTCCTTCTCAGCATACAGCGGAAGTAACTGAGGACGTGTCCCACTGGTCGTCCCCTTTTGAAGGGGTTAAAAACCTCCTTTTTTTTTTTAAAAACTTTTTATCCTTGTTTCCTGTCCCCCAGGGCAGTGGTCCCCAACCCTGGTCCTCAGGGCCCACTAACAGGCCAGATTTTGCAGATCACCATGGGGAAAAGCAGACTGAATCCTGCAATCACTGAGCAGCAAATCATAACACCTGTGCTGTGCTTCAGATATCTGGCAAACCTGGCCTGTTAGTGGGCCCTGAGGACCAGGGTTGGGGACCACTGCCCCAGGGCACTACCCGGACCTTGTTTTAAAATGTTTCTATAAATCCTAGAAATCCGCCACGTCACGGGCAGGTTATGGGGACCTCCTAGGCACGATATTTGAAGGAATTTTTTTGTTTTTATTTTTTAACTAGACATGTGCACAGCACAAAATTTCGTTTTGAACTAATGGATTAGTCCTAAAATGCAATTTATTTAGTTGCTAAAGAAATTCGTTTTCAGTTCTTTAGTATGAAAACTAATTTCATTCATCCAAAAACCAGTGGATACAATTACTATTGTAGTGGCTCCTCAGAGGGCTGAGATCGCTGCTTGTTACAGTATCTCTCACTCTCAACACAATGTGGGCCATATTACATAGTTGGTGCTAACTTAACCAGAGCTGGTGTAAACTTCCCAGAGCTATTATAGTCTATGGAGGTTTTCAGTTTACAACAGCTCTGGTTAAGTTAGCACCAACATTGTAATACTGCCCCGTGTCAGGCAAAGCTGTTACAGTAACTGACTGCTGCTCATCACAGCGCTCAGAGTTTCAGTAAAACTAGTAAATAATATTTTTATATATAAGAGGTTAGAACAATATATTTCCATGTTTTACTGAAACTCTGAGCGATGTTAGTCAGTTACTGTGACAGGTGAAACAACACAGAGATAAGGCTCAAAAAAAACACTCAACAGGGCATAACCCAAAATTACAAGGAAAAAGACAATTTGCACAAAGTGCAACAAGAGTGGTAGTACAATAAATTTTAATGGTAATAAAGCATATCACAAAATAAAAAAGAGATTGGAAAAGAAGGTGGAAAATGACCCAAATGGAGAAATTATTATAACTGTACCAATTGGTGGAGTGGAAGTCCAAAAAGCCCAACAAGCTGGAAGTCTTAGTAGGATTATAGGTGTAACCTCACTATACCTCGGTGGTTCAAGCCACCTACATAACCAATAATACAATACACTATCTTAGTGTTTGAGAAACACCCAAAGGCAATAATAAGCAGTGGTGCTAAGAGCCCCACCAAAAACCATCAAGGGCACAATAAGTAACCATGTATAAAGGATCAAAGTCCACCGAATAAAGATTCAAATAGACTGTTAAAAACAAAAGAGAGCATGTCTCGACCGGTTTCGCCCAAGCAGGGCTTAGTCTGGAGATATAATGCCCGCCCCAACTCACCCCCTAAATACCTTCAAGATCGTAATTTCAAGTCGATTAGACTGAAAAAGGACACTCCTGTCGCCAGACATTTTATGCCATGTATAAGTTACATGGTTACTTATTGTGCCCTTGATGGTTTTTGGTGGGGCTCTTAGCACCACTGCTTATTATTGCCTTTGGGTGTTTCTCAAACACTAAGATAGTGTATTGTATTATTGGTTATGTAGGTGGCTTGAACCACCGAGGTATAGTGAGGTTACACCTATAATCCTACTAAGACTTCCAGCTTGTTGGGCTTTTTGGACTTCCACTCCACCAATTGGTACAGTTATAATAATTTCTCCATTTGGGTCATTTTCCACCTTCTTTTCCAATCTCTTTTTTATTTTGTGATATGCTTTATTACCATTAAAATTTATTGTACTACCACTCTTGTTGCACTTTGTGCAAATTGTCTTTTTCACTGTGACAGGTGAGCCTGATACATTGTACTGAGAGATAATATAACAAGCAGCCGATCTCAGCGCTCACAGCCACTGGATTTAAAGGGCTGAGAACAAAAGGCTCCTCTCTGTATAATGTTTTGAACATCCTCCTGCATTAATTAATACCCCTCTCTGTATAGAACATTCTCCTCAATTTATACCTTTCTCTGTATAATGTATAAAACATCCTCCTGCATTAATACCCCTCTCTGTATAATGTATAGAACATCCTCCTGCATTAATACCCCTCTCTGTATAATGTATAGAACATCCTCCTGCATTAATTAATGCCCCTCTCTGTATAGAACAGCCTACTGCATTTTGGCATGTGGAGGGTGCAGAACTTCGGATGTTGCGCTCTTCATTGCTGGTCTCCTTCACTCAGCAATGTAATATCACAAAAAGGACTGACACTAAAATGTAGTGCATTTTATTTTAGTTTCTTTCGTTTTTTGTACTGAGCAGTTTCGTTTCGCTTGACTCATACGAAAACTAAATTATCCCAAAATTCGGACTAAATCGTTTTAGTACTAAAACGAATGCACAAGTCTATTTTTAACCCTTATTTCATGGAAAACTCACTGTCCCTTTTTTAAAAACGTTTTTTGTAAAACTTTTTGTCCTGGTTTCCTGTCCCCCAGGGCACTACCCGGACCCCCATACACCTTTTTATGGCAAATATCTAGCATATATGTCCTCTTGGAGGGCACTCTAAAAACCGAATCTTCAGCCCCATTGACTTGTATTGAGTTCGAATTCGAACTTTTGAAAAGTTCGAATGCGAACCGAACTCGGGTGTTCGGCTCATCCCTAGTCTCCACGAGAGTTTCCATTGAGATGGTTAGCTCCCTCATGTCTACCCTCTGCCTCAGTAGACGTGGTCTTTCCAGGGCCACTGTATAACTGTGCACTTCAACGTCTTCAGGTGCGATATCTGCAGAGAGGATGCCTTTACCCCGATCAACCCCCAAAAGGATTTGGCTAAGCCCAATACATCCCAGGTCTCTCCAATGTTTTATTGCGGACTGGAATTCCAGACATCTCCTAGATACCAGTGATTGGAGCCTGGACACCAGGGTCTTCTCCACTTTATCATCCTTCTGGGGTCTTTTCTCTATAGTCCTGTTTCCTACTTGTCTCCACACACCATCACCACAATTTTGCAGTTTGAAACCAGATCCAATGGCCCTCGCCACACTTTGGATCAGACACGGCCTTCAGGAAACACCTTGTTTTTCCTCCCTTCTTACTCATCCCAACAGTATTACGGCTACAACAAAATCAAATGGTGACAATAGTGCTGATATCACCCCTTTGGCAATCCCCAATCTTGGTTTCCACGGAATTATCTGTAAATATTCCCAGGCTCATTCAGGCATCCTCATCCCATTTAGAGGACCCAGAGGGAACCTCGCAGAATCTCCTTCAGTCTCGTCCCCTCCAGCTCATAGCTTGGAAGATATCAGGAGCCATTGGCCTTCAGGTAACATTTTAGAAGCAACAGTTTCTCTGTTGTCCAGTTCTTGGGCCCCATCTACCAGGAAGAGATACCACAGTGCCTGGAGCTCACGGGTTGCTTGGTTTGTGGAACAATTGGTCCCATATCATCTCCTTTTGAGTCAAGTATGGAGTTTTCTCACTCGCTTGTTTGAGGATGGGAAAGCGTTTCGCACAATAAATAATTTAGATCTGCGATTTCCGCTTCCCATAAAGGTTGTTCTGGATTCCTGCGGGAAATCCTCCCATTATATAAAGATTGTAAAGGGGTATACGTCTCCAGTGACCCCCCCCCCCACGTTCCGGTTATTCCTGTACTTGGTTCATTAGTATTAAAGCGTGTGGATAATTGGCCGGTAATGTCGCATTAAACAGATTTCCGCAGAGTTGGCCGCGTTACTTTCCTTAATCTCATGTAAGAGCTTCTGCTGTCACAGCTTCCATTTACCAAGTAGAATTTCTTTTCTCCTACAGGGGTAAAATTTCTAATTTCCAACAGGACAAAAGCCGCTTTGCCATTTTCTTGCCAGCATTTCCGCCACATCCTAATCTATGTGCTGTACTTTAAGGGAAAGATTTACTGCCCCAACAGGTCGTCTCAATCTCACGTCTCTCTACGCAAACGTCACAACCTTGTAACTTCTACTCTAGCCAGGTGGGTTAAATGGATCATGTCCGACGCTAACATAGACATCTCCACGTTCAGAGCTCATGACTGACTAAGGAGGAAGGGCTCCTACACAAAATTAAACCACCCCTAAAACCAAAGCCAAACACCATAAACACACACACACATTCTTTTTATGGGTAAACTGGCTTTGGCCACAGCTTTATTTAAATGTTTTATATAACATAAACCTATAACTCGCCCACTGTCAGCAGAGACGTAACCCCGCCTGACAGGTACAACCTTCACACAGAGTTTGACCTCCCGCGCGCCGTCAGCCGCATCAGGAAGCTCCCTCTCCCAACCGCTCACTTCAGCTCCACCTTCCAGATTCCTCATTTTCCCGCTGGCCAGGATAACTCCCGCCACCGCAGCCTGAGCCCTACCTCCCGTTCAGGCAGCGACCCCCCCCCCCCCCCCGCAGCCAGCGCCACCTCAATCCCTGCCTGCAAATCCACATTAAAAATGTCCAGGCCAATATCGGTGAGATGAACAAGGACAGTATTGTCCCCCTTCCAATTCCCGATGGCGAATAGCCCGACCCCCCCCCCCAACCGAAGAACAAAACGAGAAACTGAGTGATTCAATTTACGGCGGGCACGTTTAAGGGCATGAACATCCCCCAAAGCTGACCAAGCAGGGGCGAAAAGCCGAAAAAAACACCGCTTCTCTGACGCAGCACAGATTTTCACCGCTCTACCTCAGGAGAAAAAGGTGCGCAGAGCCTCTCCACACGCGCCTTAAGTGCCCTCCTGTCGACTCCTCCCACACCGCTCCCGCTCAATTTCCTCACGCGCTGCAAAACCTTCTGGAAAAATCCTCCCTGCGTCCTGGCATCAGAGGCAACTTAAGGGCCCTACACCTCCGGTGCTTCAGGCCTCATTAATCTGCAGCAAAAATTCTATTATTTTTCTAGGATTTCTTAAGCATTTTTTCGAGATTCTTTCAGTGACTTTTTTTCCAAAATATATATATATATTTATTTATTTATAAAGGATTTTACCAGGAAGGATACATTGAGATTTCTCTCGATTTCAAGTATGTCCTGGGTTCAAGAACATTGAAGTGTTACAGTTACAGAAATACAAAGTAATACAATGCAAGATATTAAAAAACAACACAAATATACAGATTAACAGAAAATAAATATGTAGGAAATATAGTCACTGTGTTACATGTTTACAGGTGCATTCTGTATATAGTCACTGTGTTACATGTTTACAGGCGCATTCTGTATATAGTCACTATGTTACATGTTTACAGGTGCATTCTGTATATAGTCTTTATGTTACATGTTTACAGGTGCATTCTGTATATAGTCACTGTGTTACATGTTTACAGGCGCATTCTGTATATAGTCACTATGTTACATGTTTACAGGTGCATTCTGTATATAGTCTTTATGTTACATGTTTACAGATGCATTCTGTATTGAGGTATGTTAGTAAGGAGCTCTTGAGTGACTTAAGACTGGGGGAAGATTTGATGGTGTCTGGGAGGTTATTCCATAATTGTGGTGCTCTGTAGGAAAATGAGGACGAGCCACTTTCTTTTTGTATTGTGGTATTGCAAGTAAGGTGCTGGTCCTGGATCGGAGGTTATAGGATGAGGGAGCTGCTGGGGGAAGCAGTCTATTCAGGTAGGGTGGCAGCTTCCCAGAAAATCTCTTAAACACCAGGTTGGAAAGGTGAAGGGTGCGTCTAGAGTCCAGCGATGGCCAGTTTAGCTCTTTTAACATGTCACAATGGTGTGTCATGTAGTTACATTGTAGCACAAAGCGACAGAATGAGTTATACAATGTAGTAAGTTTATGAAGTTGTGTTTGCGGGGCGGCTGCATACACTACATCTCCGTAATCAATAGCCGGCATAAGCATTTGTTGTACAATCTGCTTTCTTACCGCGGGGCTCAGGCAGGATTTGTTTCTGTACAGGGCACCTAGTTTGGGGTAAAGTTTAGATGAGAGTTTTTCGATGTGGGGGCCAAAGGATAGATTAGGGTCCAACCACATACCTAGATATTTGAGAGAAGTGACTGTGGTCAGCGTGCCATTTGATTTTGTCCCAACACATAGATGGGGATTTTGCAATTTGTGTAGTTTAGGTGCTGTTCCAAAGAGCATCGTTACAGTTTATTTTATTTTATTTCTGTAGCCGCAAAACAACCAAATTGATCGAAAAAAAGGCCACCGACCAGCCGGCAGTCTTTTGGGTTGATTGACCCTTTTTTTGGTGTTTTTTCAAAACGATCCGGTGGTTTTGCTACAAATTTTCGATTTTGTTTGGAGTGTCGAGTCGCCACGCTTCAGGGACCTTGCCGTGAATGCTGTATTCAGCACCGGGTCGGCAAATTGAACTTGCCAAAGTGCGGGTAACAGGACAGCACTGACATGTCGATGACATTTCGGCGCTCTCTGAATAACCATGATAGTGTTCAGGTAATTCCAGTGTCTACTATATATTTGTGTCTCAGTATGTGATATTTGTTCTCCGTGTGTAATATTCAGTTGCTGTTTGTGTGTATTATACAGTCAGGTGCATAAATATTGGGAGATGGACACAATTGTAACATCTTTGGCTCTATACACCACCACAATGGAGTTGGAATGAAACAAACACAATGTGCTTTAACTGCAGACTGTCAGCTTTAATTTGAGGGTATGTACATCCAACTCAGGTGAACGGTGTAGGACTTACAGCAGTTTGCAGATGTGCCCCCACTTGTTAAGGGTCCAAAAGTAATGGGACAATTGGCTTCTCAGCTGTTCCATGGCCAGGTGTGTGATATTCCCTCATTACCCCAATTACAATGTGCAGATAGAAGGCCCAGAGTTAATTTCAAGTGTGATATTTGCATTTGGAATCCCCAAGTGGCATCCTAAGTGGACCTTTTAGAGTTGATTTCCTGGAATTTTATCCATGATGCCCTATGCCATCCACCATCATTATCCCTAATTCCTGTGTCTCCTCTCTCCACAGGTAAGACTTTATCACCCAGTATCCAGACACCCACACCCCAACTGATCCCCTGCATACTTTGGCTGGTAGGGCCCCCATCACCCAGTATTTGCAGGCACCCACATTGTAACGTTACCTTGGTCTCTTTTTTTTAATTTATTTTTTGTCTCCTTTCTCCACCATTTGCTTTGCTAATTAGCATGTGAATCTCCTGCCCTATTGACACAGCCCATCCAGCATCAGGTGTTTACCTTTTAACTACCTGAATGCCATCAGTCTGCCCTATATAACAACTAACACTGGCTCCATTTGAGCCTTGGCTCCAGTGACCTCCCCAAGTGGCATCCTAAGTGGACCTTTAGAGTTGATTTCCTGGAGTTGCGGGACTGGAGGAAGGAGCTGCAAAGCCCACTTTTACTCTGGGTAAACACACGTCTATATCATGCTTTCTCTCACGCTTATACTCTTTACTTCTACCTTTCTCCTTAAATGGAACTCCTGCCCCTCTACCACCGACCCCTACACTATCTGCATCTCTCCCTCCCTCCTCTTGTCCCACATGATGGCCTCGCATGAGCTCCTCTGTTTCCTCAGAACATGGTCTCCCTCCAACTCTCGTGCTGCCAATCACTCCCACAAATCCCATTCCCACCTTCTCTTTCTCACCCTCCTGCTGTTACTCTATTCAGGTGACATATCCCCTAACCGTGACCCCACAACACATCCAATACTTCCCTCTCATCCTATCTCCATCGCACATAAATCACCTCCCTGCAAGCCCAGCAACCTCATTCCCATAATCCCTCAGCGCCTGTCCTCTTTCTCCTGTGCCCTCTGGAACACTCGCTCTGTGTGCAACAAACTCACAGCAATCCATGACCTCTTCCTTTCAAACTCCTTCAACCTCCTAGCTTTAACTGAAACCTGGCTAACTCCCTCTGACACGGCCTCCGTTGCTGCTCTCTCACATGGCGGTCTACACTTGAGTCATACCCCCAGACCGGGTGAGAGAAATGGTGGCGGGGTCGGAATCCTGCTCTCTCCCACCTGCACCTACCAGCATCTCCCTCCACCCCCATCCCTCTCCTTCTCCTCCTTCGAGACACACTGCATCCGCCTGTTCTCTCCTCTGGCTCTCAGCGTGGCAGTCATCTACCGCCCAACGGGACCAACCTCCCAGTTCTTTGACCACTTTGCTACCTGGCTTTCTCACTTCCTGTCTTCTAATCTTCCATGCCTAATTCTCGAGGACTTCAACATTCCCATTGACGATCCTTCCGCTCCTGCTGCCTCCAAACTTCTTTCACTCACGTCCTCCCTTGGACTCTCACAATCCTCCCTCCTCCCTACCCACCGCGATGGTCACGCTATTGACCTTGTCTTTTCCAACCTCTGCTCCATTTCTGAGTTCACCTGTCGCCCTTTCCCCATCTCTGACCACCACCTTCTCTCTTTCAAACTATCTGGACTTCCTAAACACCCTGCTCCCCCACCCCGCACACACACTCGCAGAAACCTACATGCTGTGGACCCCCATCAATTCTCCAACCTACTTCACCACCTCCCTCACACCTCATCCTTCACCTGCCCTGATGCTGCCGCTAATCACTACAACACTACGCTTATCTCTGTTCTAGACACTCTTGCTCCTCTTCGACTCTGTAAGGCCCCACGCCGCCAGCTTCAGCCCTGGCACACCCTCCTGACACGCTACCTGCAAAGATGCTCCCGCACTGCAGAGCGTGCCTGGAGGAAATCCCGTTCTAAAGCTGATTTTGTTCACTTCAAGTTTATTCTCCGGTCATACACCTCTGCCCTCCACTTGGCCAAACAATCCTTCTTCTCATCTCTTATATCTACGCTGTCCTCCAACCCTAAACGGCTCTGGTCCACCTTCAACACCCTCCTCCACCCACCTGCACCTCCCCCCTCAGCTGCCTTCAGCGCTCAAGACCTGGCAGACTACTTCCTCAATAAAACTCTAACTATCAGAAGCAACATCCCAACACAAGATAGTTATCTGCCACCTCCACTCCCAGAGGTCCCCTCTGCCACCCTCTGCCGCTTCCTCCCAGCCACTGAGGAGGAAGTCAATTCCTTATTGTCCTCCTCACATCTCACCACGTGCCCGCTCGACCCCATTCCCTCACATCTAATTCCTCCCCTCTCCTCCTCCCTCACCCCTGCTCTCACACACATCTTCAACCTATCTCTCTCCACCGGCTCCTTTCCATCCGCCTTCAAACACGCGCTAGTTACCCCTTTACTAAAGAAACCATCCCTAGACCCCAACTCTCCATCCAACTACCGCCCTGTATCCCTGCTTCCCTTTACCTCTAAGCTCTTAGAAAAACTAGTCTTCAACCGCCTCTCCCTCTTCCTGTCCTCCAATTCCCTACTTGACCCCCTGCAATCTGGCTTCCGTCCCCTACACTCAACTGAAACTGCCCTCACCAAAGTCACCAACGACCTCCTGACTGCTAAAAAACACGGCCACTATTCTATTCTCATCCTGCTTGACCTCTCAGCTGCTTTTGACACTGTTGACCACCCCCTCCTTCTACAGACCCTCAACTCTCTGGGTCTCCGGTGACACTGCACTCCTTGGGTTGACTCCTATTTATCCAACAGGTCCTTCTGTGTGTCCTTTGCTGGTAACTCCTCCTCTTCATTGCCTCTATCTGTTGGTGTACCTCAAGGCTCTGTCCTTGGTCCTCTGCTCTTTTCCATCTACACCTCCTCCCTGGGCAAAATCATCAACAGCTTTGGCTTTAATTACCACCTCTACGCTGATGACACTCAGATCTACCTCTCTACCCCTGATCTCTCTCCCCCTGTCCTTTCAAAAGTCAGTGACTGTTTATCTGGCATCTCCTCCTGGATGGCCTCCCACCACCTAAAGATAAACATGTCAAAGACTGAGCTCCTACTTATTCCTCCCTCCAATGCCTCCCCACCTCCTGACTTCTCTATCACGGTGGAGGGTATCACCATCTCCCCATCAAACCAAGTTCGCTGTCTTGGAGTTACACTTGACTCTGCTCTTTCCTTCATCCCCCACATCAAGTCTCTTTCCTCCTCCTGCCGATACCAACTGCGTAATATTTCCAGAATTCGGCCATTTCTCACCGCTGTCACCACAAAACTCATACACGCCCTGGTAATCTCCTGACTCGACTATTGCAATAATCTCTTATCTGGCCTCCCTCTGTCCCACCTCTCCCCCCTACAATCCATCCTGAACGCCTCCGCCAGGCTAATCCACCTCACCCTCCGCTCTGTCTCTGCCGCTCCCCTCTGCGAGTCCCTTCACTGGCTCCCCATCCACTGCAGAATTAAGTTCAAAATCCTTACCCTTACCTACAAAACCCTCACTAACTCAGCTCCCCACTACCTGTCCTCACTAATCACCAAATACACCCCAGCCCGCTCCCTAAGGTCAAACAGTGACCTGCGCCTAGCTTCTCCCTGCATCACCTCTTCCCATGATAGACTGCAGGATTTCTCACGCGCAGCCCCCACTCACTAGAACGCTCTCCCTCGTACTGTCAGACTTTCCCCTAACTTCTCTTCCTTCAAACGCTCCCTTAAAACGTTCCTATTTAGGGAAGCCTACCCCCCCCAACTCACTGACACAACCATCAATCACTCTCACCTTACAGTCCTCTCCTCCTGTTTCCAACCCCAACCCTCCCAGATTGTGAGTTCCTACGGGAATAGGTCCTCATCTCCTCCTGTACTGTTTGTCAAATGTTGTTCAATGTATTGTATTGTAACCCTGTCTATACTGTGCCTATTGTACAGCGCTGCGGAATATGCTGGCGCTTTATAAATAAAGAATAATAATAATAATGCCACCCATCAGGGGGTTTCACTGATTTATAGGAGGTTTCTGAGACTTGGTACTGATGAGAGACTGGATGGGAACGAAAAAAGCTTAAGCAATTTCCCTGCGGAATATGCTGGC
Organism: Leptobrachium leishanense; assembly: GCA_009667805.1. Classification (NCBI taxonomy): domain Eukaryota; kingdom Metazoa; phylum Chordata; class Amphibia; order Anura; family Megophryidae; genus Leptobrachium; species Leptobrachium leishanense. The sequence continues at coordinate 1,143,098 of CM019069.1, read as the reverse complement.
GCTTTATAAATAAAGAATAATAATAATAATAAGTCCCGTCACATATCTCCCCCAAGTTACCAGTTGGCAGACCCGGTGAGACCCTCTGCGGGTCCACTTGGGGATGTCCACGGACCCCACCCTAGGTCTCAAGTTCAGTCTGGCGGAATAGCCCATCCGCATTGGCATTTTGCTTACCAGGACGGTATTGGATAGTAAAGTTGAAGGGCTGTAGGGCCAGGCTCCACCGCAGGAGCCTGCCGTTGTCTCCGGCCACCCGGTTCAGCCATACCAGGGGGTTGTGGTCTGTGAGGACCGTGAAGGAGTGCCCATACAAATAGGGTTGGAGTTTCTTCAGTGCCCATACCAGGGCTAGGCACTCCTTCTCGATTGCCGCATAGGCAACCTCCCTGGGTAGAAGTTTCCGGCTGATGTAGGCAACTGGGTGGTCATGCCCATCTTCACCGACCTGGCTCAGCACCGCTCCCAGTCCGAACATAGAAGCGTCTGTGTGGACAACGAAACGTTTAGTTGAATCAGGAGCGGTCAACAAGGGGGCCTCCACCAGGGCTCGCTTGAGCTGCTGGAAGGCTTCCTCACACTCAGGGGACCTCAGTACCTGTCGGAAGGTTCTTGTGGGTCAAGTCAGTCAGGGGTTTGGCAATGGTGCTCTAGTTGGGGACGAAGCGGCGGTAGTATCCCGCCGTACCTAGAAATGCTAACACCTGGGTCTTGGTGCGGGGTGTGGGCCACTGGGCGACAGCTTCAACCTTGGCAGGTTCCGGCCTTCCGCAGCCCACCCGGTGGCCCAAGTACTGGCTCTCGGACGTGCCAATGTGACACTTGTCTGGTTTGACTGTCAGACCTGTGGTGCCAAGGCGGTCCAGTACTGCCCGTAAGTGCTGTAAGTGCTCCTCCCAGGTGTTACTAAAGATGGCTATGTCATCTAGGTAGGCGCTGATAAAGTCCTGCATCCCCTCTAGCAGCCGATCAACCATGCGTTGGAACGTGGCCGGGGCATTCTTCATCCCGAATGGCATGACCCGAAATTGGTACAGGCCAAACGGAGTGATGAACGTCTCGGAGCCCTCGGAGGAAGCCATACAAGCACGGTCGTCCTCCATCAATTCGCTGATGATGACCGCCTTCGGTTTTCCCCGGGGATCTTGACTCTGGCTTTCAGCAATTCTTTAAGGACCGTGCGCTTCAGTCCTTAACGGTTACGGCTGTTACATGTGATGTCCGCCTCTCGGACCCAGGGATGTCTGAGACTGGGGTCAAGCCAGCGGCTGTTTTCCCCCTGCTGGGCTGGTCTCAGAATCTCCCCCCGGATGGCGGCTGCTCCAGATGCTCGGCGTGTTGTGGTGGCTGAGACCGGGGTCAAGCCAGTGACTGTATTTCCCCCTGCTTGTCTGGTCTCAGCCGATCCCACCAGGCTGCCAGCCAATGTAACAGATCTCTGTGCCCGGACAGGGTCACATCTGCCAAATGCTGCTTCCTCGCTGGACACCCAGTTTCTCCTCGTGACTCTCACACCTTTCTCTGGTACCTTAGCCACAGCTCAAGGCCCGGTGTATGTAGAGAGCCTGGCTAGCACCCCCAGGAATAAGCCGAAGCTGTAGACCTGGAGCCTTTCCTTGGCACAGCGGGCAGAAGATTCCTGGCCCTCCAAAACATGAGTCGTGACTTCAAGCTTGGTCAGAATAGAACTGTTTATTCACAGAGAGGACAGATAGAGTCAAGGACCATACATTTGCATACAATCAAACAGACAACATCACAGATCAGATAACTACCCAGGGCCTTCAAACAATGGAGAATGGGGGAAGGAGAAAGCATGTGTAGCGCTCACTCCCGGAGGAGCCGCTGAAAATGAACCACGGGTCAGTCTCCCCGCACTAGGGAATAAATATACTCCAATACCGTTGTGAGTTTTTATCATTTATATAGTTTACTAAAATCTTGAGCAGATGTTGAAACACGGTATTCACAAATATTATTACAATATTTTCGTATTTCGGAAAAACGCGCAGCGGAAAAGAAACGAAACACGAGGCTTCGTATTTCGGAAAATAAAATATTCGCGACCGAACATAAAAGAATGCAATTTCCCGATAGTTCAGAAAAAAGGGACAGGTAGCGAAAACCCCAAACATACAATCCCTTCGTATTACGGCAAACGCGCAGCGGAAAAGAGAAAAATGTATTCGGAACGTATCTTTGTCTTTAACCCCGTTCTGATAAAAGGAAAATGAGTCCTGTACAAGTTAAGTTCCAGAATGTAAGAAGCGTATCTGTGTGTGTGTGGTACCCGGGTACTGTTCAACTGGCCAGTGAATTTAATAAAAGAAAATCTTCGACTAGTCAGTTGGGGCCCTGTAAACTTTAAAGAGAAACAGCAGAGCGTCCTTTAATCATACACCAGCCTTGGAGGCCTCTCACCCATCCGATGACTGCTTTAGGCTCCGCTGACCCAGGACGTCTCTCCACCCAATTTTGACTGGGGATACTAGCGGCCGGATCCGTTGTCTACCTTGATGCAGCTTGTCCAGCTCACCGCCTGCTCTCAGTTCGATTCCGCCGATCTGCAGCTGTTGTCTGGGTACTGGCAAGTCTACTTCTCCTCAGGCTGAGTAACCCAAATAGGAATTACAGGTCTCCCTCGGGCTTTGGCCTAGCTCCTCCAGCAGTCTCCTCAGTGCGTCTGCTTTCTCTCATCCCCTGGCGCGCTCTGGAACTTTCTCCACGAGGCAGAGGATGTAAGTGTCCAGTCCCCACCCACTTCCTGGCTTCTTGCAAAGCATGTCTGTTATTGTAGTCCCAATGTCCAGTATCTGATCGCGACAGTCTCCATCTTGTGGCCAAAAATAGGTACTGCACAACAAGACGACTTTTACCACAGCGCTACACATGTAACCAAAAGGAATCTCTTACTGAGAGAATTTACACAATAGCAGGTACTAATACAGAGATCTACACTATACAGGGAATAACACACAGACATCAGAAATCTTTAGTTAACTGGCATATCTATAAAACAGGGAAAATCACATTGGGGTACCTATAAAAATAAGGGCTAACACACAAATAAATAAACACTTGAACTGTTGTACTGCGCTACAGCGTAGTGGCGGCCGTCCCGTCACAGTACCCTCAAATTAAAGCTGACAGTCTGCAGTTAAAGCACATTGTGTTTGTTTCATTCCAACTCCATTGTGGTGGTGTATAGAGCCAAAGATGTTACAATTGTGTCCATGTCCCAAGATTTCTGGACCCGACTGTATATTTATGGCAAAGTATATAATGTTCAAGCGATGTTTGTGTGTATTATAGATTTGTGCCTCAGTATGTAATATTTGGTTGATGTTTGTGTGTATTACAGACTATTTGTCTCAGTATGTATTATATAGTTTATATATGGCCGTATGAAATATTTGGGTGATGTCTGAATTATATACAGTTGTGTTCAAAATGATTCAACCCCCAATGCTGTAAAGGGTTTTAGGGAATTTAGTGACATTTGTAATTGTATTCAGAATGAAATCCTACAAGGACTTTTTAAAGAACCATATGCAACTAAAATGACATCAATTGGTTTTGTAATACAGTAGTAAATGTTTCTTTTGTGAATTCTTCATTGACACAATTATTCAACCCCTTAAAGACTACCACTCTGAAGAGCAGAGGTTCATTCAAGTGTTTTCAATCAGGTATTGAAACCACCTGTGGATGTCACGGAGCAGCAATAAAGCATAATAAGCACCAATTAGGCAGCTTTAAAATGACTGTGATACTCAGCTCCTTCTAGACATTTACTGGTGTGGTTACAAACATGGTGAAGTCAAGAGAATGGTCCAGGAAGACAAGAGAAGAGGTGATTACTCTTCACAGGAAGGGCAATGGCTATAAGAAGATTGCAAAGATGTTAAACATACCAAGAGAGACCATAGGAAGCATCATTCGCAAATTCAAGGCAAAGGGCACTGTTGAAACGCTACCTGGTCGTGGCAGAAAGAAGATGCTGACTTCGACTGCTGTGCGCTACCTGAAGCGTAGAGTGGAGAAAAGTCCCCGTGTGACTGCTGAGGAACTGAGAAAAGATTTGTCAGATGTGGGTACTGAAGTTTCAGCTCAGACAATACGGCGCACACTGCGTAATGAAGGCCTCCATGCCAGAACTCCCAGGCGCACCCCCTTGCTGTCTCCAAAGAATAAGAAGAGTCGACTGCAGTATGCCAAAAGTCATGTGGACAAACCACAGAAGTTTTGGGATAGTGTTCTGTGGACTGATGAAACAAAATTAGAATTGTTTGGGCCCATGGATCAACGCTATGTTTGGAGGAGGAAGAACAAGGCCTATGAAGAAAAGAACACCTTGCCTACTGTGAAGCATGGCGGGGGTCAATCATGCTTTGGGGCTGTTTTGCTTCTGGAGGTACAGGGAAGCTTCAGCGTGTGCAAGGTACCATGAATTCTCTTCAGTACCAGGAGATATTGGATGACAATGTGATGCAGTCCGTCACAAACCTGAGGCTTGGGAGACGTTGGACCTTTCAACAGGACAATGATCCCAAGCATACCTCCAAGTCCACTAGAGCATGGATGCAGATTAAAGGCTGGAACATTTTGGAGTGGGCATCGCAGTCACCTGACTTAAATCCGATTGAGAACCTCTGGTGGGACTTAAAGAAAGCAGTTGCAGTGCGCAAGCCTAAGAATGTGACTGAACTGGAGGCTTTTGCCCATGACGAATGGGCGAAGATACCGGTAGATCGCTGCAAGACACTTGTGTCAAGCTATGCTTCACGTTTAAAAGCTGTTGTCACGGAATGGCCCAGCACCCTCAGCCAGGGGCGGTTCATAGTGGCAGTTATACCCATAGACACTTAGGTGCTGTGGCACCCACGGAGTTTGAGTATTTTATTTTAGATGTGGATTTGTGTGTGGTAATAAAGTGTCCCCCGTTGGTATTGTGAAATGTAATTCCCTTTGTCTGCCTCGCCCGCCGCCATTTTCTGATCGCCTCGTGGTTCCGATCAGAATACTCGGATCGTAAAATGGCCGAATCGGCAACTCCCCGATTCGTAACAGCCAATACGAATCGGGGCCCGGGTGCCTCCTGCCAGCGAGGGCCAATGGGACTTGTGTGGGCGGGCAGGGATTCCCATTGTATTCATAATTGTGTAAAGTTGATAAATGTATGGGATGTGAATAATAAACTCAGATTTACCAGTGCATCCAGCCTCGCCTGATGACTTTTATTCTCCGCCGCATTAGATTGTCTGAGTATCCCCCGCGGTCTCAGGATGTGGTGTCTAGCATAAGATCCGAACAGACTTAAGATCCGAACCGAACGCCCCTGTGCCTGCATCCCGCATCAGGACAGAGGTGAAGCGTATGGCCGACGGACTTAAGAATAATCGACCGAGGTGAGATCCGAACCGAAGGCGCGGACCGCGTACCGCGCTTCGGTATACCAAGTGAGCGGTGATCAGATCCGAAGATTCCCCCGGCCCGTAAGATCCGAAAAGTCCTCTGTTTAAAGATACGAATATTCCTCCGTTTAAAGATACGAATATTCCTCCGCGGCAGATCCGATCTCCGTATTTGGCCGGCCGCTCCAGACGTCCCACACCCACAAGGTCAGTGAACCAGCTGCTCGGGACGCTGAGTACCGTATGGCTCAGTGGTCGGGCTGGTTCTAGGCAGGGGTCCCCTCCACCGCCCGCTAACCCTTCCCCAGGGTCACGCCAGGCCGCACGAGACGCCGAGTGCCGTGTCACTCGGTAGTCGGGCCAGCGGTAAGCGCCGGGGGCACGCAGATTGAGCACACCCGCAGGCGGAACAACATCCCATTCCGTCATAGCTGTTATAACTGTAAAAGGATGTTGTACTAAGTACTAAGATTGAATGTCACTTGGGGGTTGAATAAAACTGATAATGATGTGAGCACAGAAAAGACATTTGTGCTTATTTCATTATAAATGTTATGTTATATTTGTCTGACCTACACGTGCCTCTTTGATTTAATTGTAAGCAAGATGACTGAATGATCAAAATCAATGTCAAACTGGCCAAAACACTCAATTTCAGGGAGGGTTGAATAATTTTGAACACAACTGTAGTTATATATGGCTAATGCCTGTATTATATAGTTATATATGGCTGTATGTGATATTATATAGTTATATATGGCTGTATGTGATATTCAGGTGATGTCTGTATTCTATAGTTATATATGGCTGTATGTGATATTATATAGTTATATATGGCTGTATGTGATATTATATAGTTATATATGGCTGTATGTGATATTCAGGTGATGTCTGTATTCTATAGTTATATATGGCTGATGTCTGTATTATATAGTTATATATGGCTGATGCCTGTATTATATAGTTATATATGGCTGTATGTGATACTCGGGTGATGTCTGTATTATATATTTATATATGGCTGTATGTAATATTCGGATGATGTCTGTATTATATAGTTATTTATGGCTGATGTCCGTATTATATAGTTATTTATGGCTGATGTCTGTATTCTATAGTTATATATGGCCGTATGTGATACTCGGGTGATGTCTGTATTATATAGTTATATATGGCTGTAATATTCGGGTGATGTCTGTATTATATAGTTATATACGGCTGTATGTGATATTCGGGTGATGTCTGTATTATATAGTTATATATGGCTGTAATATTCGGGTGATGTCAGATTTATATAGTTATATACAGCTGTATGTGATATTCGGGTGATGTCTGTATTATATATTTTATATATGGCTGTATGTAATATTCGGGTGATGTCTGTATTATATATTTTATATATGGCTGTATGTAATATTCGGGTGATGTCTGTATTTAGTTATATATGGCTGTAATATTCGGCTGATGTCTGTATTATATAGTTATATATGGATGATGCCTGTATTATATAGTTATATATGGCTGTATGTGATATTTGGGTGATGTCGGTATTATATAGTTATATATGGATGATGCCTTTATTATATAGTTATATATGGCTGTATGTGATATTTGGGTGATGTCTGTATTATATAGTTTATATATGGCTGTATGTAATATTTGGGTGATGTCGGTATTATATAGTTATATATGGATGATGCCTGTATTATATAGTTATATATGGCTGTATGTGATATTTGGGTGATGTCTGTATTATATAGTTTATATATGGCTGTATGTAATATTCGGGTGATGTCAGTATTATATAGTTATATATGGATGATGCCTGTATTATATAGTTATATATGGCTGTATGTAATATTCGGGTGATGTCGGTATTATATAGTTATATATGGCTGTATGTGATATTCGGGTGATGTCTGTATTATATAGTTTATATATGGCTGTATGTAATATTCGGATGATGTCTGTATTATATAGTTATTTATGGCTGATGTCTGTATTGTATAGTTATATATGGCTGTATGTGATATTCGGGTGATGTCTGTATTCTATAGTTATATATGGCCGTATGTGATATTCGGGTGATGTCTGTATTATAGTTATATACGGCTGTATGTGATATTCGGGTGATGTCTGTATTATATAGTTATATATGGCTGTAATATTCGGGTGATGTCGGATTTATATAGTTATATACAGCTGTATGTGATATTCGGGTGATGTCTGTATTATATATTTATATATGGCTGTAATATTCGGGTGATGTCTGTATTATATAGTTATATATGGCTGTAATATTCGGGTGATGTCTGTATTCTATAGTTATATACGGCTGTATGTGATATTCGGGTGATGTCTGTATTATATATTTTATATATGGCAGTATGTAATATTCGGGTGATGTCTGTATTATATATTTTATATATGGCTGTATGTAATATTCTGGTGATGTCTGTATTATATAGTTATATATGGCTGTAATATTTGGGTGATGTCTGTATTATATAGTTATATACGGCTGTATGTGATATTCGGGTGATGTCTGTATTATATATTTTATATATGGCTGTATGTAATATTCGGGTGATGTCGGTATTATATAGTTATATATGGATGATGCCTGTATTATATAGTTATATATGGCTGTATGTGATATTCGGGTGATGTCTGTATTATATAGTTATATATGGCTGTATGTAATATTCGGGTGATGTCGGTATTATATAGTTATATATGGATGATGTCTGTATTATATAGTTATATATGGCTGTATGTGATATTTGGGTGATGTCTGTATTATATAGTTTATATATGGCTGTATGTAATATTCGGGTGATGTCGGTATTATATAGTTATATATGGATGATGTCTGTATTATATAGTTATATATGGCTGTATGTGATATTTGGGTGATGTCTATTATATAGTTTATATATGGCTGTAATATTCGGGTGATGTCTGTATTATATAGTTATATATGGCTGTATGTGATATTCGGGTGATGTCTGTATTATATAGTTATATATGGCTGTATGTAATATTCGGGTGATGTCTGTGTTATATAGTTATATATGGCTGTATGTGATATTCGGGTGATGTCGGTATTATATAGTTATATATGGCTGTATGTGATATTCGGGTGATGTCTGTATTATATAGTTTATATATGGCTGTATGTAATATTCGGGTGATGTCGGTATTATATAGTTATATATGGATGATGTCTGTATTATATAGTTATATATGGATGTATGTGATATTTGGGTGATGTCTGTATTATATAGTTTATATATGGATGATGTCTGTATTATATAGTTATATATGGCTGTATGTAATATTCGGGTGATGTCGGTATTATATAGTTATATATGGCTGTATGTAATATTCGGGTGATGTCGGTATTATATAGTTATATATGGATGATGACTGTATTATATAGTTATATATGGCTGTATGTGATATTCGGGTGATGTCTGTAATATATATATATATATATAGTTTATGCCTCATTATGTAATAGTTGGTTGACTATATTATGTATATTGTGTTATTTTCTCGTCCTGTGTTTTATGTTTATTAGACGATGTCCCTGGATTCTAACAGGGTTATTCAGAGAGAGGTGAAAAGCAGGAGAATGACTGGAGAATGGAAAATTCTAGGTCAAAATAGCTGATTTGGAAAGTGAGATAAATGGGCGAATTTTTCTGGTTTGTCTACTTTGACCTAGAATTTTCCATTCTCCAGTCATTCTCCTGCTTTTCACCTCTCTCTGAATAACGCTGCTAGTGTTTGTGTTGACCTTTCGGTGAATATAATGTATCTCTATATTGATGTCTTGGCGGTTTCTTGCTGGAATGTCACAATACACACTCGCTTTGTGGCGCTTTTCCTCCATAAACGCGGAGAAATGTTCTCACACGGTGCGGGATGATAAACGTGCTTAGATTTTCCCCTTGGAGCGGATTTGTGCCGGCGATTCATGAAGCTCACAGCTTTTCAAGCAGCCATTTAGTGACCCTTTTCAGGGTGAAAGTAATTACTGTGGGGGAGGGTAATTAGTAGGATGCATAAACCAACATGTGCAGATAGATTCACCTGGACTGCGATGCTGGGAACTCAGCAAATCTACCAAGAATAATTCATTGAGATTATGTGTCAGAGCTTCACCTCTTCATGTTCTGAAGATTTATTATCCCGCTCTCTTCACCCGCACAGGCGCCAACTGGGAACCTGGTAGAGCTCTATCACCCTCTGCTGGATATAAGGAAAGATCCAAAACAGAACTGCAATGGATGCTAGTCTCTCAAATTCGCCAGCGCCGAGAAGAACACTGCCTGCACATGGTGCTCTGGTCCTCACCAGCCGAGAAGAACACGGCCTGCACATGGAGCTCTGCTCCTCACCAGCCGAGAAGAACACGGCCTGCACATTGTGCTCTGCTCCTCACCAGCCGAGAAGAACACGGCCTGCACATGGTGCTCTGCTCCTCACCAGCCGAGAAGAACACGGCCTGCACATGGTGCTCTGCTCCTCACCAGCCGAGGAGAACACGGCCTGCACATGGTGCTCTGCTCCTCACCAGCCGAGGAGAACACGGCCTGCACATGGTGCACTGCTCCTCACCAGCCGAGGAGAACACGGCCTGCACATGGTGCTCTGCTCCTCACCAGCCGAGGAGAACACGGCCTGCACATGGTGCACTGCTCCTCACCAGCCGAGAAGAACACGGCCTGCACATGGTGCTCTGCTCCTCACCAGCCGAGAAGAACACGGCCTGCACAATGGAGCTCTGCTCCTCACCAGCCAAGAAGAACACGGCCTGCACAATGGAGCTCTGCTCCTCACCAGCCGAGAAGAACACGGCCTGCACATGTTGCTCTGCTCCTCACCAGCCAAGAAGAACACGGCCTGCACATTGTGCTCTGCTCCTCACCAGCCGAGAAGAACACGGCCTGCAAATGGTGCTCTGCTCCTCACCAGTCGAGGAGTACACAGCCTGCACATGGAGCTCTGGTCCTCACCAGCCAAGAACATGGCCTGCACATGGTGCTCTGGTCTGCACCAGCCAAGGAGAACACCGTCTGCACATGGTGCTCTGGTCTGCACCAACTGAGGAGAACATGGCCTGCACATGGTGCTCTGGTCCTCACCAGCCGAGGAGAACACTGCCTGCACATGGTGCTCTGGTCCTCACCAGCTGAGAACACAGCCTCCACATGGACCTCTGGTCTGCATCAGCCATGGAGAACACAGCCTGCACATGGTCCTCTGGTCTGCACATGGAGCTCTGGTCCTCACCAGCCAAAAACATGGCCTGCACATGGTGCTCTGGTCTGCACCAGCCGAGGAGAACACGGTCTGCACATGGTGCTCTGGTCCTCACCAGCCGAGGAGAACACAGCCTGCACATGGTGCTCTGGTCTTCACCAGCCGAGAACACAGCCTGCAGATGGAGCTCTGGTCTGCACCAGCCGAGGAGAACAAGGCCTGCACATGGTGCTCTGGTCTGCACCAGCCGAGGCGAACACGGCCTGCACATGGTGCTCTGTTCCTCCTCAGCCAAGAACATGACCTGCACATGGTGCTTTGGTCTGCACCAGCCGAGGAGAACAAGGTCTGCACATGGTGTTCTGGTCCACACCAGCCGAGGAGAACACTGCCTGCACATGGTGCTCTGGTCTACACATGGAGCTCTGGTCCTCACCAGCCAAGAACATGGCCTGCACATGGTGCTCTGGTCCCCACCAGCCGAGGAGAACACTGCCTGCACATGATGCTTTGGTCCTCACCAGCCGAGGAGAACACTGCCTGCACATGGTGCTCTGGTCTGCACATGGTGCTCTGGTCTGCAACAGCCGAGGAGAACACTGCCTGCACATGGTGCTCTGGTCTGCAACAGCCGAGGAGAACACAGTCTGCACATGGTGCTCTGGTCTGCACCAGCCGAGGAGAACACAGTCTGCACATGGTGCTCTGGTCTGCACCAGCCGAGGAGAACACAGTCTGCACATGGTGCTCTGGTCTGCACCACCGAGGAGAACACGGTCTGCACATGGTGCTCTAGTCCCCACCAGCCGAGGAGAACACGGTCTGCACATGGTGCTCTGGTCTGCACCAGCCGAGGAGAACACGGTCTGCACATGGTGCTCTGGTCTGCACCAGCCGAGGAGAACACGGTCTGCACATGGTGCTCTAGTCCCCACCAGCCGAGGAGAACACGGTCTGCACATGGTGCTCTAGTCCCCACCAGCCGAGGAGAACACGGTCTGCACATGGTGCTCTGGTCCTCACCAGCCGAGGAGAACGCTGCCTGCACATGGTGCTCTGGTCTGCACATGGTGCTCTGGTCTGCAACAGCCGAGGAGAACACAGTCTGCACATGGTGCTCTGGTCTGCACCAACTGAGGAGAACACGGTCTGCACATGGTGCTCTAGTCCCCACCAGCCGAGGAGAACACTGCCTGCACATGGTGCTCTGGTCTACACCAGCCGAGGAGAACACTGTCTGCACATGGTGCTCTGGTCTGCACCAACTGAGGAGAACACGGTCTGCACATGGTGCTCTAGTCCCCACCAGCCGAGGAGAACACTGCCTGCACATGGTGCTCTGGTCTACACCAGCCGAGGAGAACACTGTCTGCACATGGTGCTCTGGTCTGCACCAACCGAGGAGAACACGGTCTGCACATGATGCTCTAGTCCCCACCAGCTGGAAAGCTCAAAGCCCTTCACCCATATCTGAAGAAGCGATGAATAGCAGGTCTTCTTCACGTCGCATCATAGAGGAAATCTCCCATGGAAAAATAGACCTGGGATGTGTCTGCATTTTAAGGGTCATTGTAAGTACATTGAAACATGGGGTCCAACACCAGCCGGTCATCAACCACTGAATCTTCCCCAAAAAATCCCCAGGAATCGAGGACATGTCTGAAGCTGCGAAACACCGTATAAACAAAGCAAAATGTACACGTCACGACTCGCGCTTTATTCAACAAAAGCTGAAATTTTTGACTGGATGAGACCATTGTCCAGGGAGGTGTATGTCCATCGCTGACACCAGGGAGACAGGTCCAGGGCGCGGGTCACAGCCAGAAGGGTCAGGCCGGGAAGGTGGCTTTAGACACTCAGGCAGAATTCTGATATCAGCATCTTGAATGTCTCCGGGTTCATCGAGTCTCGCACGTAGGCAATCAGTAGATACCTCGGTTACACCAGCTCTCCCGGCGTATGATGTGTTTTATACATGAGGGATCATCCACTAAGCAGCGCTGTGAAAGCAAATGTGCGCCCTGCCTGTAAAGATCAACTCCGGTGCAGACATACAGTTATTCAAAGAATTTCTGGTGTAATTTCAGTGCTCTTTTGTTCCCCGCACTTCGGGAAGTCAAATTAGATGACCCTGCGGTGAATTCAGCATTCACCCGAGTGCCCGGACTGCAGGGAACAAGGCGCTGAATCAATTGCAAAAACCGCCGCAAAACTACCTAATCTATCAGAAAAAGTGCCTCAAAACCACCAAATGCATCCGAAAAAAACACCGAATCGATCTGAAAAAAGCAGAAGACCCCCAAAACAGAGCGCTGATCAGCTGCTGGAAAAAGCCTACAAGCCGACGAATGGGTAAAAAACAAAAACCGAAAACACTGCAACTTTTAAAAGGTGTTTGCAAAAAAACTACTGCACGTAAATACCTGATAATGACACACAGGGGCACCTGAATAAATTAGAATGTGGTGGAAAAGTTCATTTATTTCATTTAATTCAAATTGTGAAACGTGTGTATGAAATCAATTCAATGCGCGCAGACTGAAGGAGTTTAATCCATTCAATGCGCACAAACTGAAGGAGTTTAATCCATTCAATGCGCACAGACTGAAGGAGTTTAATGTATTCAATGCGCACAGACTGAAGGAGTTTAATCAATTCAATGCGCACAGACTGAAGGGGTTTAATGTATTCAATGCGCACAGACTGAAGGAGTTTAATCCATTCAATGCGCACAGACTGAAGGAGTTTAATCAATTCAATGCGCACAGACTGAAGGAGTTTAATGAATTCAATGCGCACAGACTGAAGGAGTTTAATGTATTCAATGCGCACAGACTGAAGGAGTTTAATCAATTCAATGCGCACAGACTGAAGGAGTTTAATGAATTCAATGCGCACAGACTGAAGGAGTTTAATGAATTCAATGCGCACAGACTGAAGGAGTTTAATCAATTCAATGCGCACAGACTGAAGGAGTTTAATCCATTCAATGCGCACAGACTGAAGGAGTTTAATCCATTCAATGCACACAGACTGAAGGAGTTTAATCCATTCAATGCGCACAGACTGAAGGAGTTTAATGAATTCAATGCGCACAGATTGAAGGAGTTTAATCAATTCAATGCGCACAGACTGAAGGAGTTTAATCAATTCAATGCGCACAGACTGAAGGAGTTTAATGTATTCAATGCGCACAGACTGAAGGAGTTTAATCAATTCAATGCGCACAGACTGAAGGAGTTTAATGAATTCAATGCGCACAGACTGAAGGAGTTTAATCCATTCAATGCGCACAGACTGAAGGAGTTTAATGAATTCAATGCGCACAGACTGAAGGAGTTTAATCAATTCAATGCGCACAGACTGAAGGAGTTTAATCCATTCAATGCGCACAGACTGAAGGAGTTTAATCCATTCAATGCGCACAGACTGAAGGAGTTTAATCCATTCAATGCGCACAGACTGAAGGAGTTTAATGAATTCAATGCGCACAGATTGAAGGAGTTTAATCAATTCAATGCGCACAGACTGAAGGAGTTTAATCAATTCAATGCGCACAGACTGAAGGAGTTTAATGTATTCAATGCGCACAGACTGAAGGAGTTTAATCAATTCAATGCGCACAGACTGAAGGAGTTTAATGAATTCAATGCGCACAGACTGAAGGAGTTTAATGAATTCAATGCGCACAGACTGAAGGAGTTTAATCAATTCAATGCGCACAGACTGAAGGAGTTTAATCCATTCAATGCGCACAGACTGAAGGAGTTTAATCCATTCAATGCGCACACAGACTGAAGGAGTTTAATCCATTCAATGCGCACAGACTGAAGAGAGTTTAATGAATTCAATGCGCACAGATTGAAGGAGTTTAATGAATTCAATGCGCACAGACTGAAGGAGTTTAATCAATTCAATGCGCACAGACTGAAGGAGTTTAATCCATTCAATGCGCACAGACTGAAGGAGTTTAATCCATTCAATGCGCACAGACTGAAGGAGTTTAATGAATTCAATGCGCACAGATTGAAGGAGTTTAATCCATTCAATGCGCACAGACTGAAGGAGTTTAATGAATTCAATGCGCACAGACTGAAGGAGTTTAATGAATTCAATGCGCACAGACTGAAGGAGTTTAATGAATTCAATGCGCACAGACTGAAGGAGTTTAATGAATTCAATGCGCACAGACTGAAGGAGTTTTAATGAATTCAATGCGCACAGACTGAAGGAGTTTAATGAATTATCCCACAAGACACGGAGGCTCTTATTATGCTATCTTTTCTTTACTTACGCCGATAGCAGCAAAGAACAATCTCTCAAATACACAACAAAGTATTTTGAGAGAGAAAAAACAGGTTTAAACAATAAATATACATAACAGATAATAATGGTACAGTCTAGTAAACAATGGTATAGTCCAACTCTTCAAATCCTCTGACCCCCGCTGGTTCTTCTCTTTTCTTTGCTGCTCGCCGTGATGAGATGAGTATCAGCAGCAATAATTATTATATTATATTGATTACACTGACAGTTGCTGTGTTTTCACTGTAACATTATATATATATATATATACACATGTATTTTATTAATTGATAGATGCTTTATACACATACACTTTGTATTTGTTTTGATTGTATTTATTGCAGGGACTGGCTTCCCAGTTATGGTTTCTCTTTATTTGGGAGATAGTGTAGTTCGTGCCCAGCCGGGGAGGTTTTTGTCCCGTTTCTAAGAGTGTCCGCTTATGCGGCGGCTATTGGTTTGTTTTTCTGCCTTCCCCATGTATCCGTCATTCGGGGAGGAGCGGTTTCGCGCCACGCTCTGAGGTAAAGTTCTGAGGTAAAGCTGCGACGGCTCGCGCCATGCGCGGTGGGACGCGCCGAGTTACCTCAGGAGTCCGGCGGTTGAGTTAAAGCGGCTGTGAGACGGCAAGTTTTTTCACTAAATAACTTAAAGATTATGGCCAACAATAAGGTACCAATAACCCCAGGTACTATAGTGCCTGTTCCCTTAAATGCTAACCCGGCAGATGCCTTTGTGGCTGCGCTGTCGGCGTTCTCTAATAACTTAGAGAGTACTATGGTCAGAGTACTGGCAAGCCATTCAGCCAGAAGGTCCTCCATTATTTCCCCGGCATCAGATAAATTCTTATCTATTGATTCACACCGGGATGAAGAGGTCCCTGGGACCTCAATTGAGGGAGGTGAGCAACTCCCTAAAAATGCTCACATAAGAAACGTACTTATTCAAGTACACATGATTCTCCACAGCATTCCACTGTGTTTAAAAAAAGGGGCCATTTAACATCGGCCACCAAACGGAGATGGAAACGCGCAAAACGCGCAAAAGACACTGACAGCTCCTCTGATTATCCCAGTGAGGAAGAGCTATCAGATCCTGAGGAGAGTTCTGACCCCGATTATGATCCAGAAGTTTCCTCTATAGAAACGGACACGGTGTCTTCACCTGAGTCCAGTGAGGGAAACAAACCGGCTTTAGATCCGGTAGATGCTCTGGGGAACTCAATGTTCATTCCGGAACAATTGAAACATCCACGATCCTCAGAGTGGTCACCAATTGATCATGTGGCTAAATACATTGAGCAACGTATACGTTTGCCCATGGATAAAAAGACCAGAAATAACCTGAGGGCTGAGTGCCCGGCCCCAACTTTGGCACATAAATTACATCTAGTACCGGAGTTAGATCCGAAGATAATAGACATACTCCAGGAGTCTATTGGACTCCAAAGAGGGGAGTTGAGGCCACATTGAAGGTGTGTCACGACAAATTATTCGACCTTCTAGGTCCATTGGCAAAATTAATGGATTCCGTTGAAAGAGCTCTCCTCACGAATGAGAAACCAGACCTGTTTGAATACAGGGGCTGGATACAAAGATTGGTCTGTGTGTTGGGAATCTGAACACGGCCATTTCAAGCGAGAGGAGACGTTCAATTCTCCTTAAGATTGATCCTAAAGTAACTTCTCTGGCAATAAGAGCCAGGCTCCAGGGCTGAAGGCATGCTTTTGGAGAAGGGATCTTTAAAGAAATGTCTGACTATTCAGGATCTTTCTCAACAGTTGGCAAAGTCAAGGCCAACATAAGAAAAGCTTTCCCAAATAGGGTTTTTGGCAGGGCCGAAAAAACCGGGGTCGTTTTCCGGCCGCAATCCATATTCCACCTCAAGAGGTGCTTTCAGACCCTCTTACCAAGAGGCCCCAAAAAAACCCCACCTTTTTTCCACAACGATCCAGACCTTTCCGTCAACGCGGTTACAGAGGATCTAGGAGATCAGGATCCTTTGTGGTGAGTATACCTTCACTCCAATGTTTTTCCACAGCAGAGGTGGGGGGAAGGACATTAAATTTTTTCAATCAATGGCAAATAATCACATCCGATTCATGGGTTCTTCAAACAATTCGGGGTTTCAGGATAGAGTTCATTGCTCATCCCGTACAAACTATACCTCCGGGAATAATGGTTATGCCCAAAAAAGACAGAGTCATTACTTCACTGGAAGTAAAAGAGCTTTTAAGAAAGAATGCAATAGAAGAGGTGATACCTCAAAGAGAAATATTTTTGAGCAATATATTTCTGGTAAAAAAGAAAGACGGGGATTTCCGTCCTGTAATCAATTTAAAGCAATTAAACGAGTACGTTGTCTACAACCATTTCAAAATGGAGGGCATTCCATCATTAAAAGAGATCTTAACTCCGCAAGATTGGATGGTCAAAATAGATCTAAAGATGCATATCTGACGATACCGATAGAAGTTACCAGCAGGGATTTTCTCCAATTTCATTGGGAGGGCACCCTTTGGAGATTCAAGTCCCTGCCGTTCGGTCTGTCATCCGCCCCTTGGTGTTTCACCAAGGTAATGAGGCCCGTAGTAGCGTTCCTGCGCAGCAGGGGAGTGCGTCTAGTAATTTACCTAGACGATATTCTCCTCCTGGCAAAGGATCAAACATTATTGACAATTCACAAAGATTGGACGATCAATCTGTTGTCCAATTTGGGTTTCCTAATAAATTACAAGAAATCGGTTCTCACACCAACACAGTTAATCGAATTCTTAGGTTTTACCGTAGATTCCACAGAGATGTCTCTTTCTTTGCCCTCAACCAAGGTTCGGTTGATTCACAAGGAAATCAGACGTCTCCTGTCGACACAGGAGTTCCCATTACGAGTTTAGCTCGTCTTCTAGGTCTACTTTCCTCAGCAATACAAGCGGTCTTTCCAGGACCGCTGTATTATCGGGCCCTTCAACGTCTGAAGGCGCGATATCTGAGGAGGGGATGGCTTTATCCAGATTACATCTCTTTAGACGACGAATCGAAAGAGGAGATGCAATGGTGGCTGAACCATTTAGAAACATGGAATGGCAGGGCCATCATTCACCCAATACCAGAATTAGTCATAGAATCAGACGCCAGCAGATCTGGTGGGGGGCGCGCGATGCGGCTCGCTTTCCACAGGCGGCAGATGGGATACTACAGAGGTAGATTGGCACATAAACTGTTTGGAACTCCTCGCTGGTTTGTTTGCGGTTCAAAGTTTCATCAAACATTTTCAGGCGAGTTCCATCTTCTCTCAAAAATGACAATCTGTCCGCAGTGCGTTACATCAACCACTTAGGAGGTCCCAGATCCAAACAGTTGGCGGAGACGGCAAAGACCTTCTGGGGATTTTGCCTGTCTCACAGTCTAACAGTTCAGGCCCAATACATTCCAGGCCTCCACAATGTAGTGGCGGATTGGAATTCTCGATACCTGATAGATTCCAGCGATTGGAGATTGGATACCGAGGTATTTGCCAAATTGTCATTTATCTGGGGTCCTTTTTCTATAGATCTATTTGCATCGCGCCTCAACACACTACTACCTCAGTATACAGCTGGAGACCAGATCCCATGGCTCTAGCCACGGATGCTCTGGTTCAGGTATGGCCGCTAGGGACTCTTTATGCATTTCCACCATTCGTCCTCATTCTAGCGGTAATAAGACTCGTACAATCGCAATTGGCTACGATAGTTCTCATAACACCACTGTGGAGGTCCCAGCCTTGGTTCCCACTACTTCTAGAACTGTCTGTGGACGTTCCCAGGTTAATCCAGGCTTGGCCTTACACTCTGAGGGACCCGGAGGGGACACTTCACAATATCTTGAATCCTCACTCGTTGCGATTGATAGCATGGAAAATATCAGGGGTCATTGGCCTTCCATCGACATTTCGGAAGCAACTGCCTCGTTATTGTCGAGTTCCTGGGCCCCATCCACCAGAAGGAGATATAGATCCGCATGGAAGGCATGGGCCTCTTGGTGTTTGGAACAACGTATTAATCCCGTTTCAGCTTCTTTGAGTAGCTTGTTAAGTTATTTCACTCGTTTATTTGAGGATGGGAAAGCATATCGCACGATCAATAATTCAAGATCGGCAATATCTGCTTCACATCAAGGTTTTGACGGGATCCCTGCAGGGAAACATCCTATGGTATGTAGATTATTAAAGGGTATACGATGTAAGAGACCACCTCGTTCTCTACTCTAACACTTGGGATGTCAATGTTGTTTTTAGTCTCTTGGAGAGTTGGCCTGATAACGAAGTTTTGTCCATCAAACAAATTTCGGCAAAATTGGCCATTCTATTTTGCTTAGTTTCCTGCAAAAGGGTCTCAGACGTTCGAGCCCTAGATCTAACGGGAAGATGTTTTTCTCCAACTGGTGTGAGTTTTTTGGTTTCTCACAGGACAAAAACTTCTTTGTCAGAGGTCTTCTATCCAGCTTTTCCTCAACGTCCTCGACTTTGTCCAGTTCATTGTTTGAAGGAATATGAAAGGGTTACTTTCTCTAACAGAGCTGGTGTATCACGACGGTTATTCATATCTTTATGCAAACCATACAAGTCGGTGTCTTCCACCACACTCGCTAGGTGGGTTAAATGGATCATGTCTGAAGCTGGTGTAGACGTCTCCGTATTCGGAGCTCATTCATCCCGGAGCGCTTCTGCTTCAGGGGCTTTTTCCCGGGGATGTCGTCTTGAAGACATCTTAAAGACAGCGGACTGGTCCAGAGAATCCACTTTTAGAGAATTTTATTTTAAACCGGTGTCTCACATGTCGCATTCATTAGTTACTTAAGCTTTGAACTAGCATAATAAGAGCCTCCGTGTCTTGTGGGATAATTCCCAGATTCCCCTATTTATCATGACGGGGAATCGTAATTATAGTAAAGACACGGAGGCGAGTATTATCCCGCCCAATGTGAAAGGTTTGTTTTCCCACCCTAATATCTGACGTGAAGTTTCAAGGTTCGATAAGTTCTTAGATCATTTATCATTCGTTAAACAAGCTCTGGTGATCTCTAATGTGTTGCTTTCTCTGACAGCTTAATCCTTGGATGGGACTTTATCATACAAGTTTTCCTCTACGTGATCAAGGTTTATGTAAAGCTAAAAAGGCTCTTCCGTTGTTCGATTGGTTAAAGAAATATCGGGAGGGTCTCGCATCAGAAAAGAGAAGAACCAGCGGGGGTCAGAGGATTTGAAGAGTTGGACTATACCATTGTTTACTAGACTGTACCATTATTATCTGTTATGTATATTTATTGTTTAAACCTGTTTTTTCTCTCTCAAAATACTTTGTTGTGTATTTGAGAGATTGTTCTTTGCTGCTATCGGCGTAAGTAAAGAAAAGATAGCATAATACTCGCCTCCGTGTCTTTACTATAATTACGATTCCCCGTCATGATAAATAGGGGAATCTGGGAATTCAATGCGCACAGACTGAAGGAGTTTAATCCATTCAATGCGCACAGACTGAAGGAGTTTAATCCATTCAATGCGCACAGACTGAAGGAGTTTAATCAATTCAATGCGCACAGACTGAAGGAGTTTAATGTATTCAATGCGCACAAACTGAAGGAGTTTAATCCATTCAATGCGCACAGACTGAAGGAGTTTAATGTATTCAATGCGCACAGACTGAAGGAGTTTAATCAATTCAATGCGCACAGACTGAAGGGGTTTAATGAATTCAATGCGCACAGACTGAAGGAGTTTAATGAGTTCAATGCGCACAGACTGAAGGAGTTTAATGAATTCAATGCGCACAGACTGAAGGAGTTTAATCAATTCAATGCGCACAGACTGAAGGAGTTTAATCAATTCAATGCGCACAGACTGAAGGAGTTTAATCAATTCAATGCGCACAGACTGAAGGAGTTTAATCCATTCAATGCGCACAGACTGAAGGAGTTTAATCCATTCAATGCGCACAGACTGAAGGAGTTTAATGAATTCAATGCGCACAGATTGAAGGAGTTTAATCCATTCAATGCGCACAGACTGAAGGAGTTTAATGAATTCAATGCGCACAGACTGAAGGAGTTTAATGAATTCAATGCGCACAGACTGAAGGAGTTTAATGAATTCAATGCGCACAGACTGAAGGAGTTTAATGAATTCAATGCGCACAGACTGAAGGAGTTTAATGAATTCAATGCGCACAGACTGAAGGAGTTTAATGAATTCAATGCGCACAGACTGAAGGAGTTTAATCCATTCAATGCGCACAGACTGAAGGAGTTTAATCCATTCAATGCGCACAGACTGAAGGAGTTTAATCAATTCAATGCGCACAGACTGAAGGAGTTTAATGTATTCAATGCGCACAAACTGAAGGAGTTTAATCCATTCAATGCGCACAGACTGAAGGAGTTAATCAATTCAATGCGCACAGACTGAAGGAGTTTAATCAATTCAATGCGCACAGACTGAAGGGGTTTAATGAATTCAATGCGCACAGACTGAAGGAGTTTAATGAGTTCAATGCGCACAGACTGAAGGAGTTTAATGAATTCAATGCGCACAGACTGAAGGAGTTTAATCAATTCAATGCGCACAGACTGAAGGAGTTTAATCAATTCAATGCGCACAGACTGGAAGGAGTTTAATCAATTCAATGCGCACAGACTGAAGGAGTTTAATCCATTCAATGCGCACAGACTGAAGGAGTTTAATCCATTCAATGCGCACAGACTGAAGGAGTTTAATGAATTCAATGCGCACAGATTGAAGGAGTTTAATCCATTCAATGCGCACAGACTGAAGGAGTTTAATGAATTCAATGCGCACAGACTGAAGGAGTTTAATGAATTCAATGCGCACAGACTGAAGGAGTTTAATGAATTCAATGCGCACAGACTGAAGGAGTTTAATGAATTCAATGCGCCACAGACTGAAGGAGTTTAATGAATTCAATGCGCACAGACTGAAGGAGTTTAATGAATTCAATGCGCACAGACTGAAGGAGTTTAATCCATTCAATGCGCACAGACTGAAGGAGTTTAATCCATTCAATGCGCACAGACTGAAGGAGTTTAATCAATTCAATGCGCACAGACTGAAGGAGTTTAATCCATTCAATGCGCACAGACTGAAGGAGTTTAATCCATTCAATGCGCACAGACTGAAGGAGTTTAATCCATTCAATGCGCACAGACTGAAGGAGTTTAATCCATTCAATGCGCACAGACTGAAGGAGTTTAATCCATTCAATGCGCGCAGACTGAAGGAGTTTAAATCTTTGGTTCTTTTAATTGTGATGATTTTTTCACATTTAACACAAAACCACCAAGTCACTATCTGTACAAATTAGAATATGTTGACACCTGTCAGTGAATCAACGCAAAACACCTGCAAAGCTTTCCGGAGCCTCAAAATGCTGTTTGCTTCAAGAGACGACACAATCATGCGGGAAGATGCTGATTAGGGATGAGCTGTTCGGTTCGATCAGTTCGGAGTTTGATTCGAACTTTGGCCGTTCGCAAGTTCGCAAACTTCGAACTTTTTGTCGTGTTTGGTTCGAGTTCGAATTTTTTTTTTAAAAAAAAAAAGGATAAAAAATGCTTAAATACTAAAAAATCTAGAAATAAAGAGACTCGTTACTGCAGAATATTATAAGCAACGGTTTATTAGATATTGAATTAACAAATAATGTCTACGTGCAAAGATTCTCACCTCTAAATGACCTGTGTTCTCAAACGGCGTAAACAACAGGTGTTAATTAGTGTTTGGAAATAACATGTGCTTTTAATTAGTCCGGTCTCATGAATTTGATACATTGTCTGTAGACTGAGGGACTGAGGGTGTGGTGTCTCCTGATCTGGACATGTATCAAACAACACCTGTGCTTCTGAGAAGTGTTCATTTCTCTACTAAATCTTCCTCTGATATGCTGTTTAACCCCTTAACCCTGCATATCACTGCTGTGTGCTCAGCTCATTTTTACCGCTTTCGCTCATCATGTTTAAACGCGATTTGAAGCCACATTTTATTAAATGACCCAGACATATTAGATATCGTTCTTTCCGGCAGATTCATAATATATAATTTTTATATGTATACGTCATGTCCTGTCTGTATATTATGACCTAAAATGCAATAAAAATTGAATTTTTAATCATCTGCAGTGTGTAAAGTGTTTTTTTTTCACATTTTAGCACATGAGCGTTTGCGGTTATGTTTTCTATGGGGTGGCTTGTACAAAAATTAGAAATGGGGACTTGTTACATTTTGTGGGGGGAATTACGTGATATAAAGCAAACGCACCCCATAGAAAAAAATCATTAGTGCAGCGTCATTGTTCACATTATTATTGAAATGTGACCAATATTGCTGCATTAATAAAAATAACACACAAAAACAAATACATGTTTTTATTTGTTTTTATTTTATACCTGGTCATGTTGGGTATCATTCAAAAGGCCATGCTCAGGTTGTTCGATTGACATCCTCCATGACCCCCTAGCTGCCATGGTTCTGGAGATATCGGGGTTCAAATGAACCCCCTATCTCCACCAGGAGATTCCGGGCAGCTAGGGGTTCCCCGGCTATCTGACGTCATCACGCTATGCGTGAGGACATCAGGCAGTGAGGGGGGACCCGGGGGTGGAGCCGCCATCCAAGATGGTGGCCCCCACCGGAGCTAGGCCGCACTTCGACGCCGCAAGGCATCTCTATACACAGCCAAATCAGCATCTCTATACACAGCCACACAGCATCTCTATACACAACCTCACAGTATCTCTCTATACACAGCCACACAGCATCTCTATACACAGCCTCACAGTATCTCTATACACAGCCTCACAGTATCTCTATACACAGCCTCACAGCATCTCTATACACAGCCTCACAGCATCTCTATACACAGCCTCACAGCATCTCTATACACAAACAGCATCTCTATACACGGCATCTCTATACACAACCCCATCAGCATCTCTATACACAACCCTCACAGCATTTCTATACACAACCCCATCAGCATTTCTGTGAACCCTCAAATGAACCCCTATGCGTGAGGACGTCAGGCAGTGAGGGGGGACCCGGGGGTGGAGCCGCCATCCAAGATGGCGGCCCCCACCGCAGCTAGGCCGCACTTGCCTAAGTGCGACCCGGTGCCTAAGGGGTTAAAGCCAGGTACCGCTTAAAAGGGGAGACTCTCTCCTTTTAAGCGGTGCCTGGCTTTTTTTTGTGGGACCTCCCGATCGGGAGGGAGAGGGATCCAAACAGACCCCCCCCCTCCCTTCCAGGCGATCTCCCGACATTGGGGGGGTCGCCTGGAAATGACGTCATCGCGCATGGCGTGATGACGACATTTACGTTGGGTGGAGCTTGACTTCAGCGTCTTAAGACGCTGAAGTCAGAACGCCATGGGACCCTGGACAGAGAGGTAAGTATCTCCGCCGGGGGTCCCGCAAAGCTGATGACGTGTGGGGCACGTCCTCCTCAGCATATAGCGGGAGTAACTGAGGACGTGTCCCACACGTCATCAGCAGTGAAGGGGTTAAAAACGTCTTTTTAAAAACTTTTTGTCCTTGTTTCCTGTCCCCCAGGGCACTACCCGGACCTGGACATTGTTTTTAGATGTTTCTATACATCCTAGAAATCCGCCACTTCACGGGCAGGTTATGGGGACCTCCTAGGCACGATATTTGAAGGAATTTTTTGTTTTTATCTTTAACCTTTATTTCATGGAAAACTCACTGTTCCTTTAAAAACTTTTTTTAAACTTTTTGTCCTTGTTTCCTGTCCCCCAGGGCACTACCCGGACCCCCATACACCTTTTATGGCAAATATCTAGCATATATGCCCTCTTGGAGGACACTCTAAAAATCGAATTTTGAGTCCCATTGACTTGTATTGAGTTCGAATTCGAACCGAACTCGGGGGTGTTCGGCTCATCCCTAATGCTGATCTGACAATTGTTCAGAAGAAAATCATTGACACCTTCACAAGGAGGGTAAACCACAAACCTTCATTACCAAAGAAGCTGCTGCTCACAGAGTGCTGTATCCAAGCATGTTAACAGAAAGCCGAGTGGAAGATAAAGACGCACAACCAACCGAGAGAACCGCAGCCTCGACCGAGAGAACCGCAGCCTCGACCGAGAGAACCGCAGCCTCGACCGAGAGAACCGCAGCCTCGACCGAGAGAACCGCAGCCTCGACCGAGAGAACCGCAGCCTCGACCGAGAGAACCGCAGCCTCGACCGAGAGAACCGCAGCCTTGAGACTTGTCAAGCAAAATCCATTCAAGAATGTGTGTGAACTTCACAAGGACTGGGTTGAGGCTGGGCTCAAGGCATCGAGAGCCACCACAGACGTGTCAAAGAATGTGGCTACAGTTGTCGTATTCCTCTTGTTAAGCCACTCCTTAACCACAGACAACGTCAGAGGCGTCTTACCTGGGCTAAGGAGAAGAACTGGAATGTTGCTCAGTGGCTTTGAAGTATAAGTCTGAAAGTACTGTTTATTTTGCTAATATCGAACCGATAAATCCGTCCAAAAGGATCTCAACCTCGCTACTCTTGTGTGAGCGCCACTGGGTCTGTTACACTGATAAAGTCCATCTCAGTGTATCGGATGCCAGTCTCTGTTCGAATTGGTGGTGAAATCAGTTAAGTCAAGTGCGCACTGAAAGAAACTGACAGACAACGAATAGGTCTATGAAGCCTTTCTCGGTCAAAGCCGGGTGACTTCTCTGCTTTATTGAAAAGATACAAACTTTTATGCTACTTTGTGCGTAACGAAAACAGGCTGTTGCCCAACATTTTAATCGTCATTAATATTGTGAAATTGCAGACTTATGTTTAATAATTAAGAAAAGTAAACATCGGTTTGTCCCCTTAGTCGTCAAGGGCGTTGTTACAGGACGTTTTCAGGATGTTCCAAAATATTCTCTTCTTGATACTAGAAAGAGGAACTACATGCACGATAAAACAATCGGCTAAGCTAGCGTGTTAAACAATAATATAAATTTGATTGTTATAAAAACAGTTTAATTAATCTTCTTTTCTTAAAGCCGTACTGTTATATTTGAAATGGGCATTTTTCAACGTCAGGGCCTTATATTGATCCGTCAGAGTTATCTGTACTTGTGTCTAAACTGGGTGAAATCATTTCCAAACAGGAGAGACAAGACCAACGCATGGATCACTTGGCTCAGGCTTGGGCCTACTCATGGAGCAATTCAAGCAATTAGGCCAGGCCTCTCCGCCTCCATCTCCTGTGATTGACAGGACTGCTCAAGCAGTCTCAGTGTCCTCTATGATTGCTACTGGAGTAGCTCATGTCATTTTAAAAACTCCTATGTGTTTCAATGGGAGTTCAGGTTCTTGCAGAGGGTTTATAACCCAAATTGATATAATGTTTGAATTGAATCCAAGTATGTGTCCCACAGATAGAGCTAAGGTGGGTTACCTTATTAACCACCTAAACGAGAAAGCTCTGCTGTTGGCAACCCCCTTGTGGGAACTAAAGAAACCAGTGGTATACAATTATGCTGAGTTTATGGCAGAGTTACGACGCACGTTTGACCCCGCTAGAAGGGCAACCGGTGCAGCTAGGGCTTTATGGCGTATATCCCAGGGCAACCGCCGAGTTGCAGAGTACGCTATAAAGTTTAAAACAGTGGCTGCTGAATTGTCATGGCCTAATGAGGTGCTGGTTACCGCGTTTCTCGAAGGAATTTCCGAAAGTATCATGCACGAATTAGCACCTATGGTATTGCCTGAGGAGCTAGAAGATCTGGTGGACTATCGTATAGCCCTCGATGATCAGATGCGTGACAGGAAGTCTGGCCGTAGTAAATCTCATAAGAATTATACCCCTATTTTTCAATCCTTTCGCCGTGTAAGTTACCTCTTTACACAAAAACCCTGTTGCCCCCCTCCCCCCTTCTCCACCCCATTCCCGTCCCCATAAATGAACACCCAACAGCAAGGCATTGGCGGTTTGAAAAGGTCACGTCTTTTATTATTTAAGGCCAAAAGATTCTCTGCCTCTAAGGCAGAATTATTGTTATCGATCCTCGTATGCCAAATACATTACACCAGATCACACTGGCAACTGCAATGCACCACGAGCATTGCCCAGAAATAGCGGCCCCACACGGCTAAGCAACGTGACCACGTGTCTGCTCAGGGTATCTTTATGGACAATAGCAGGCCGAGAGGATCACAACCTAGGAGGGCCCCTGAGGCTGGCCTCCCACAACCAGCACTTGGTCCCCACGGACCCTCCCCCCACTATTGCTCCTCCACGTGCCAGGCCGCCTATTTCACCGCCACCAAAAACAAGGACCCTCTCTTTTCTGCCACCCATAAAAGACCGTGACCTTTCTTCTTACCTCACAACAGGCTCCTTATTGCGCCTTCAATGAAGAGAGTGTTCCCGGCCTCCGACAAGTGGACCCCATCACTCCGAAACAACTCCTTGTTAGCTTTTCCTATGCCTGGGTGCTCCAGCACCAACCCCCCCCCTAATTCCTTCATTGCTTTCTTCACTGCTTGATTTAGCTTCTTTCTGCCAATATATCCCGCCCTCTGATCTCTGCGGTTTCTCCATAATCGCCTAGAAATTGCGCTGGACCAGACCATTTTTACATCTGGCCACTCCCTCCCGAACCACCTGAAAGACTCCCCGACTAAATCCTGTAAGTCCTGCGACGGAATACTGCCAATGTCGTTCCCCCCTAAATGTACCACCACTATGTCCGGTCGCCCCCACTTCCTCCTGGCTGACTGTGCCATCCCCAACAACTGACCCCACCTCATGCCCCTCTGTCCCACCCATCTAATCTTTGGAACCGCACCTAAACTACACAAATTGCAAACACCCCATCTATGTGTGGGGACAAGATCAAATGACACACTGACTACAGTCACTTCTCTCAAATATCTAGGTATGTGGTTAGACCCAAATCTATCTTTTGGCCCTCACATCGAAAAACTCTCATCTAAACTTTACCCCAAACTAAGTGCCCTGTACAGAAACAAATCCTGCCTGAGTCCCGCGGTAAGAAAGCAGATTGTACAACAAATGCTTATGCCGGCTATTGAATACGGAGATGTAGTGTATGCAGCCGCCCTGCAAACACACCTTCATAAACTTACTACATTGTATAACTCATTCTGCCGCTTTGTGCTACAATGTAACTACATGACCCACCATTGTGACATGTTAAAAGAGCTAAACTGGCCATCACTGGAATCTAGATGCACTCTTCACCTTTCCAAACTGGCGTTTAAGAGCTTTTCTGGGAAGCTGCCACCCTACCTGAATAGGCTGATTGCCCCAGCAGTTCCCTCATCCTATAACCTCAGATCCAGGACCAGCACCTTACTTGCAATACCGCAATACAAAAAGAAAGTGGCTCGATCCTCATTTTCCTACAGAGCACCGCAAATATGGAATAACCTCCCAGACGCCATCAAATCTTCCCCCAGTCTAAAGTCCCTTAGGAGCTCCCTATTAACATACCTCAATATGAAATGCACCTGTAAACATGTAACACAGTGACTATATACAGAATGTGCATGTAAACATGTAACACTGTGACTATATACAGAATGCACCTATAAACATGTAACATAATGACTTTATTTCCTACATATTTATTTTTCTGTTAATCTGTATATTTGTTTTGTGTTAATATCTTGCATTTTAGTATTTTGTATTTCTGTAACAATTCAATGTTCTTGAACCCAGGACATACTTGAAAACGGGAGAAATCTCAATGTATCCTTCCTGGTAAAATCCTTTATAAATAAATAAATAAATAAAATAATCCCCACTTCCCTGAGACTGAACCCCAGGTTCTCCCCCTTTCTTGTTCCCGCAGCATGATTCCCCGCCCAGTGCACGTAGGAGTGTCCCAAAACCCAGACTCTGGTGGCGCGTCCTGGAAAAAAACCAAACAAACCGTTAACTGCAGTCCAAGCAATTACAATAAACCACACAATTATATTAACCCCTTAAGGACCGTGGATGTACCATGTACGTCACGGCTACGGGTCTCTTTTAGACCCGCTGACGTACATGGTATGTCCTGCGGTCTTTTGAGTGCAGTAAGCGATCGGATCGCTTCCAGCAGCTCAAACGCCATTGCAGGCTGCCTGGGAGTCCAGGCATCCGTGCAATGGCAGTCAGAAGTGCCGGGGCCCCTTGTGATCGCTCCCCGGGAGCAATCAAAATCCGGTTTCACCGGAAAGGTGCCCGCACTTCTACAGAGCGCTGGAAGCGATCGGATCGCTTCCAGCTGCTCTGAGTATATTGCAGGGATGCCTCGACATCGAGGCATCCTTGCAATATGGTTACCTGCTGCCGGTCCGTCTGTGATTGCTCCCCCCGAGCGATCACTTCCGGTAGCGGCAGGAAGTACTGAGTGCCACGAGGTATCGTGGCACTCAGTACAAAAAAGATCACATAAGTGATCAGGTGCTCTGCTGGTTGCCTCGAGGGATCAAGGCACCCAGCAGACTAAAAAAAAGTGTATCACCATCTCCCCATCAAACCAAGTTCGCTGTCTTGGAGTTACACTTGACTCTGCTCTTTCCTTCATCCCCCACATCAAGTCTCTTTCCTCCTCCTGCCGATACCAACTGCGTAATATTTACAGAATTCGGCCATTTCTTACCGCTGTCGCCACAAAACAACTCATACACGCCCTGGTAATCTCCCGACTCGACTATTGCAATAATCTCTTATCTGGCCTCCCTCTGTCCCACCTCTCCCCCCTACAATCCATCCTGAACGCCTCCGCCAGGCTAATTCACCTCACCCGCCGCTCTGTCTCTGCCGCTCCCCTCTGCGAGTCCCTTCACTGGCTCCCCATCCACTGCAGAATTAAGTTCAAAATCCTTATCCTTACCTACAAAAGCCTCACTAACTCAGCGCCCCACTACCTGTCCTCACTAATCACCAAATACACCCCAGCCCGCTCCCTAAGGTCAAACAGTGACCTGCGCCTAGCTTCTCCCCGCATCACCTCTTCCCATGATAGACTGCAGGATTTCTCACGCGCAGCCCCCACTCTCTGGAACGCTCTCCCTCGTACTGTCAGACTTTCCCCTAACTTCTCTTCCTTCAAACGCTCCCTGAAAACATTCCTATTTAGGGAAGCCTACCACCCAACTCACTGACGCAACCATCAATCACTCTCACCTTACAGTCCTCTCCTCCTGTTTCCAACCCCAACCCTCCCAGATTGTGAGTTCCTACGGGAATAGGGCCCTCATCTCCTCCTGTACTGTTTGTCAAATGTTGTTCAATGTATTGTAACCCTGTCTATACTGTGCTTATTGTACAGCGCTGCGGAATATGCTGGCGCTTTATAAATAAATAATAATAATAATAATAATAATAAAAAAGTAAAATAAATAAATAAAAATGAATAAAATAAAAGTGACAGCCAAGATGGCACTGCCCTTCTATTATTATTTATTATTATTCTTTATAAAGTGCCAGCATATTCCGCAGCGCTGTACAATAAACACAGTATAGACAGGGTTACAATACATTGAACAACATTTGACAAACAGTACAGGAGGAGATGAGGGCCCTATTCCTGTAGGAACTCACAATCTAGGAGGGTTGGGGTTGGAAACAGGAGGAGAGGACTGTAAGGTGAGAGTGATTGTTGGTTGCGTCAGTGAGTTGGGTGGTAGGCTTCCCTAAATAGGAACGTTTTAAGGGAGCGTTTGAAGGAAGAGAAGTTAGGGGAAAGTCTGACAGCACGAGGGAGAGCGTTCCAGAGAGTGGGGGCTGCGCGTGAGAAATCCTGCAGTCTATCATGGGAAGAGGTGATGCGGGGAGAAGCTAGGCGCAGGTCACTGTTTGACCTTAGGGAGCGGGCTGGGGTGTATTTGGTGATTAGTGAGGACAGGTAGTGGGGAGCTGAGTTAGTGAGGGTTTTGTAGGTAAGGATTTTGAACTTAATTCTGCAGTGGATGGGGAGCCAGTGAAGGGACTCGCAGAGGGGAGCGGCAGAGACAGAGTGGCGGGTGAGGTGAATTAGCCTGGCAGAGGCGTTCAGGATGGATTGTAGGGGGGAGAGGCGGGACAGAGGGAGGCCAGATAAGAGATTATTGCAATAGTCGAGTCGGGAGATTACCAGGGCGTGTATGAGTTGTTTTGTGGTGACAGCGGTAAGAAATGGCCGAATTCTGGAAATATTACGCAGTTGGTATCGGCAGGAGGAGGAAAGAGACTTGATGTGGGGGATGAAGGAAAGAGCAGAGTCAAGTGTAACTCCAAGACAGCGAACTTCTAAGGGCAGGGTCATCTTGGGGCTGTGTGGGATGTTCCTAGCCTGCCTCATTAGAGAGGCAGGCTAGCAACATCCACTCAGAAGTTAGAAAAAATCTAAATAAAATTTCTAATTTCTCAGGTCAGGTCAATATTTTTAAATATTGACTCTGACCTCTGTGATTCTCCCTCCCTCTCCTCACTTGTGTTTTGGTGAGCGAGAGAGATCAGATTTGACAGGTTAGAGATTTTAGGTAGATTTAGTGAGATTAGAAAAATTGAGGCAGATTTAGAGAGAATTTAGGGAGATTTAGAACAATTGAGGCAGGTTTAAAGGGATTTAGAGAGATTTAGGTGTTTATTTTAATTTTCTTGTGAAACCCAACGGTTCTTCTAAGAACCAATAATCCACTTAGATTATAAAATTTTAGAATTATTATATATATATATAATGTCTGAGAGGGTGTACAGCGCCGAGGAGGCATAAGCCATCCTGGCGTCAGAATCTGAGGCATCTGCGTCTGACTCCGACCCAGATTTTGACCCTGCTAGGTGCTCAGATATATCGCTGGATACATCATCTACGCTGGCTGATGTATCTAGTGATGTTTTTGATGCAGATCCTGGGCCACCACCTGCCAGCAGGAGACGCACAGCTCCAGCTGAGTGGGTAGTGCCTCATCACCAGAGGCCAGATATCCCTCCTTTCACGAAAAATCCTGGCATCAATATTGATGTTGCAGGATTTACCGCCACACAGTTTTTGCAGGTGTTTCTGGGGGATTATTTGTTGGTCAACATTGTTGCCCAATCAAATCTGTATGCCCATCAGCATTTTGCTGCGAAGCCAGACTCCTACTTGGCAAGGCAGCAATGGACCCCGCTAGATGTGCCAGAATTTCTGAAATTCTGGGCACTTACTATGCTGATGGGCATCATAAAGAAGCCCTCAATTCGCTCCTACTGGAGCAGTAGCCCCATCTGCTCTACCCCCATTTACCCCCGTTCAATGTCACGTAGAAGGTATGAAAACATTTTGCTTTTCAAGCACTTCAGTGACAACAGCCTGTGCCCCCCTAGAGAGCATCCCCAGTTTGACAGGCTGTATAAAATCCGCCCCCAGATTACCCACTTCGCCGCCAGGTTTGCAGAGGCTTATACACCTGGAAGGAATATCTGCGTGGATGAATCCCAAATGAAATGCAAGGGAAGGCTGGGATTCAAGCAGTATATTCCTTCCAAACGCTCCAGGTATGGAGTGAAGGTGTATAAGCTCTGTGACAGTGAGAGTGGGTATACTCAGGCCTTCCGGGTGTACGAGGGAAAGGATAGTAGCCTTGACCCTCCAGGTTGCCCAGAACACATGGGAACCAGTGGCAAGATTGTGTGGGTCCTACTTTTTCCCCTGATGAACAAAGGGTACCACTTGTATGTTGATACTTTTTATACAAGTGTCCCTTTGTTCAAGCTGCTGTATTGTTTTGATACAGCAGCATGCGGTACGGTTCGCAAGAACCACGTAGGTTTCCCAGCACAGCTTGTCCGCACCCGGTTAAAAAGGGGGGGAGACCTCGTCTCTGTACTTGACCGCCAATAGCTCCTCTTGGCGCAGAGCTAAGAAGGATGTATACCTTCTATCCACCATCCACTCTGAGAGGTCTGTGGAGGTCTCTGTACGTGGCAGAGCTGAGCGCATCAGGAAGCCAGTGTGCATCAAAGCCTATAACTGGTGTAGCGCTGTGTTAAAATCTTGCTGTGGCAGTACCTATTTTTGGCCACAAGATGGAGACTATCGCGATCAGAGACACTGGACATTGGGACTACAATTCCCGGCATGCTTTGCAAGGAGACAGGAAGTGGGTGGGGACTGGACACTTACATCCTCCGCCTCGTGGAGAACGCGCCAGAGCGCGCCAGGGAACGAGAGAGAACAGACGCAGTGCCGTAGATCGTAAGAGGGCCTAGGCCAGAGAGCAAGTGAGCCAGTCAGTTCTTTTACCGGGTCATTCAGCCTAAGGAGAAGGAGGCCTCCAAGGTTCCAGAGTTGCTGCAGATTCAACCAACCGAAGACCTCGAGTAAGGAGTCACCGCAAGTTGATCGGGTACAGAGAGCAGGCGGTGAGCTGGGCCAAAGTCGTGGACAAGCTACGGGAAGTCAGACAACGGATCCGGCCGCTAGTATCCCCAGTCAAGATCGAGCGGAGAGACGTCCTGGGTCAGCGGAGCCTAAAGCAACCGGTGGATGGGTGAGAGGCCTCCAAGGCCGTTTGTAATACAAAGAATACGCTGCTGTTTTCTCTTTGAAGTCCACAGGGCCCCAACTTGACTAGTCGAAGACATTCTTTAAGTAAATTCACTGGCCAGTTGAACAGTACCCGGGTACCATACACACCTTTTACATTCCGGGACTTAACCTGTGCAGGACTCATTTTTGTTACGAATCGGAACAGGGGTAAAGATACGTTCCGAATATATTTTTCTTTTTTCCGCTGCGCGTTTACCGTGATACGAAGTGATTGTATATTCTGGGGTTCCGCTACGTGTCCCTTTTTCGAATATTCGTGCAACTGCATTTTCTTTTATGTTCGGTTACGAATATTTTATTTTCCGAAATACGACGCCTCGTGTTTCGGTTCTTTTCCGCTACGCGTTTTATCGCAATACGAAAGTACTGTAATAATATCTGTGAATAGCGTATCTCAATATCTGCCTAATATTTTAGTAAAGTATTTAAATGATAAAAACCCACAGCTGTGTTGGAGTATATTTATTCCTAGTGCGGGGAGACTGACCCGTGGTTCATTTTCAGCGGCTCCTCCGGGAGTGAGCGCTACACTGGCATATGGGTGGGGTTGATCTGGCAGATCAGCTGCTCCAGCCCTACCAGATTATGCGGAAGTCAAGTGCCTGGTACAAAAAGGTTGCAATTTACCCAGTGGCGTAGCGTGGGGGGGGCGGTGGCCCCAGACACAGTTGTTTTGGGGGCGCCAGGGGCGCCATAGTGGGCCCCCGCCAGTTTCCCTGCCCTGTGCTGGTCATCAGTGCACACAGGGAGCCAGCGGCGCACTCTAGAAATGCCGCGGTGGCGCCTGTGCCGCCCCCTCACGTGACGTGTCACGTGAGGGACGGCGCCAGTGCAACGTGCTTAGACTGGTCTGCAGGCGCCACCACGGCATTTACAGAGTGCGCCGCTGGCTGCCTGTTAAGAGCACTGTCACTGATGACCATCACAGGGAAACCGGCGGGGGTCCACTATGATGCCCCAAACCGCCCCCCCTACCAACCCGTGGGCCCTCAGAGTCGGTGAGGGGGGAGGGGGCAAATATATATATTCATGTTTGAGCTACCGGGGGCAAATATATTCATGTTTGAGCTACCGGGGGCAAAAATATTCATGTTTGAGCTACTGGGGCAAATATATTCATGTGAGCTACTGGGAGCAAATATATCCATGTTTGAGGTACTGGGGGCAAATATATTCATGTGTGAGCTACTGGGGCAAATATATTCATGTTTGAGGTACTGGGGCAAATATATTCATGTTTGAGGTACTGGGGAAAATATATTCATGTTTGAGCTGCTGGGGAAAATATATTCATGTTTGAGCTACTGGGGGCAAATATATTCATGTGTGAGCTACTGGGGGCAAATATATCCATGTTTGAGGTGCTGGGGAAACTATATTCATGTTTGAGCTGCTGTGGGCAAATATATTCATGTTTGAGGTGCTGGAGAAAATATATTCATGTTTGAGCTGCTGGGGGCAAATATATTCATGTTTGAGCTGCTGGGGGCAAATATATTCATGTTTGAGGTGCTGGGGCAAATATATTCATGTTTGAGCTGCTGGGGGCAAATATATTCATGTTTGAACTGCTGGGGGCAAATATATTCATGTTTGAACTGCTGGGGGCAAATATATTCATGTTTGAGGTGCTGGGGCAAATATATTCATGTTTGAGCTGCTGGGGGCAAATATATTCATGTTTAAGCTGCTGGGGGCAAATATATTCATGTTTGAGCTGCTGGGGGCAAATATATTCATGTTTGAGCTGCTGGGGGCAATATATATCCATGTGTGAGCTGCACATTACTGTGGGTTTTATTGCTGTGGAGCTCTGTGATACGCTCATACACTCTGCACATTACATTGTATCACAGTTAAGGGGTTCAATGTCCTAACGTGTCCACAGGTTGGGGGGGCACAATTCTTGCCTGGCCCCGGGCGCTGACAACAATCCACGCTACGCCACTGAATTTACCTGATGCAAATTGCAACCCACAATGCAAAAAGGCAAACCCCGGAGTGACACTGTCCTTTTTACAGTTTCAGCTCCAGGTCATTTCGGGGCTTTTGTACCAGGATGCACCTGCTCCCCGGGTGGTGATGGGGGACAGAGTTGGGGCTACACATTTTATTTTTAAAATCCCCCCTACTGAGGGCAAACAGAGAAACTTTGGCATAGATTTGGGGTAAAATGGTTTGCATGGAAAGAGTCAAAATACCCCAAGTTTAATACCTTGATTTGTGTACTTTAAAAAAATATGTATATGTGGAGGGTTATTCAGGAATTAGTGACAGATATCAGTGTTACAATGTCACTATCATTACTTTTGAAAATAAACTCTTTGGAAATGGCAAAGTGCTACATTCACTTATTGTTGCATAAGATAAGGAATAAAGCGAGGAATATGTAAACATTGGGTATTGCTAAACTCAGGACTAAATTTAGAAACTACTAAGGAATTAAATTTTTTTGACGGTTGTTGATACATAAGAAATGTTGTGGGTCAAAGTTCGAAAAAGTGGTGTTTTATTCAATTTTTTTTTGTCATATTTCACAATTTTTTTTTATAGTAAATTATATGAAATGATGAAAAAAATTATCTTTATAAAATACAGTCAAAAAATTGTGGAGAACAGACACTCAGAGCAAATGAAATGTGAACCCCGTCGCTCAGAGCACCGGAAAAATGCAGTCCCAAACTGCACCAAATATGACCAGAAAATACAAAGAACAGGTGCTCGGCGCTCCCGCGTTCACAATATAGGGAGTATCTCTTGTGTATAGAGAAGAAAATACATACATGTATAACATAAATACAGCCAATATTCATTTTTTAACAGGTCATAGTCCGTCAGGATGTTCCTAAAAGAAAATTATATAATAGTGAAGTCCAGCTTTCACAAAATAAAAGGAAAGGGGGGTGGATCCACTCATACTTTCCAGAGCCTCGTTAGGCTCGATCACCTTGCCTGCGGGTGTTTCACACGTTTCACCCAATAGCCCTCAGCGTTAAATCTGTCATGTGGCCTTGGTGTCCCTTCAGAATCCCGGGGTAGTCCACAGGTCCTCCAATGGTTACATGCTACAATACTCAATTGGAAGGTATCGTCAAAAAAATATATAATATAGGAAGACTTCTTTCCTATTATGGTTGAAGATATTTATTAAACACAGATTAAAAAACAAAAAACAATACGCGTTTCACCCTTTAGGGCTTCATCAGTTGATAAATAAAGTAGGGAAGAAAATAAAAAATACACAACAATATAGGGACCCCCATTAGGGGTAACATTTATAACCCAGTGGGAACACCTCTAATCATGTGTAGCGCTCACTCCCGGAGGAGCCGCTGAAAATGAACCACGGGTCAGTCTCCCCGCACTAGGGAATAAATATACTCCAACACCGTTGTGAGTTTTTATCATCTAAATAGTTTACTAAAATATTTGAGCAGATGTTGAAACACGGTATTCACAAGTATTATTACAGTACTTTCGTATTCCGGTAAAACGCGTAGCGGAAAAGAAACGAAACACGAGGCTTCGTATTTCGGAAAATAAAATATTCGCAACTGAACATAAAAGAATGCAATTTCCCGATAGTTCAGAAAAGGGGACACGTAGCAAAACCCCAAACATACAATCCCTTCGTATTACGGTAAACGCGCAGCGGAAAAAGAGGAAAAATATATTCGGAACGTATCTTTATCTGTAACCCCTGTTCCGATTCGTAAAAGGAAATGAGTCCTGCACAAGTTAAGTCCCAGAAGGTGAAAGGTGTATATGTGTGTGTGGTACCCGGGTACTGTTCAACTGGCCAGTGAGTTTATTAAAGGAAGGTCTTCGACTAGTCAGTTGGGGCCCTGTGGACTTTAAAGAGAAAACAGCAGAGCGTCCTTTAATCATAAAACAGCCTTGGAGGTCTCTCACCCATCCGACGATTGCTTTAGGCTCCGCTGACCCAGGACGTCTCTCCACCCCATTTTGACTGGGGATACTAGCGGCCGGATCCGTTGTCTGACTTCATGCAGCTTGTCCAGCTCACCGCCTGCTCTCCGTTCGAGTCCGCCGGTCTGCAGCAATGTCTGGGCTCTGGCAAGTCTCCTTCTCCTCAGGTTGAGTGACCCAAACCGGAATAACAGGTCTCCCTCGGGCTTTGGGCCTAGGTTCTCCCGCGATCTCCTCAGTGCGTCTGCTTTCTTCTGTTCCCTGGCGCGCTCTGGAACTTTCTCCACGAGGCAGAGGATGTAAGTCTCCAGTCCCCACCCACTTCCTGTCTTCTTGCAAAGCATGCCGGGCATTGTAGTCCCAATGTCCAGTATCTCTGATCGCGATAGTCTCCATCTTGTGGCCAAAAATAGGTACTGCCACAGCAAGATTTTTAACACAGCGCTACACATGCCAGATGGCAAATTACTCTCACTGGCGTGAAGCGAGTGGGCGCCCTAGGTGCGGCTGCTTCTTCATTAATTGGTGTGTATGCGCGGGTATCTACTTCCGCGTTCCACACTGGAATGCAAGCGCTGTGTGTGCGTAGATATCCATTTTTGCATTCCACCCTGGAACGCAAGCACTTCCGCCTTAGCGTCCGGTTATGCAATCCGCCGACAGTCTTATCTTTCAGTGTGTCATTTCTAGACATGTGCACAGCACAAAATTTCGTTTTGAACTAATGAATTAGTACTAAAATGCAATTTATTTAGTTGCTGAAGAAATTCGTTTTCAGTTCTTTAGTATGAAAACTAATTTCATTCATCCGAAAACCAGTGTATACAATTATTATTGTAGTGGCTTCTCAGAGGGCTGAGATCTCTGCTTGTTACAGTATCTCTCGCTCTCAGCACAATGTGTCAGGCAAAACTGTTACAGTAACTGACTGCTGCTCATCACAGCGCTCAGAGTTTCAGTAAAACTAGTAAATAATATTTTTATATATAAGAGGTTAGAACAATATTATTTCCTTGTTTTACTGAAACTGAGCGCTGTTACAGTCAGTTACTGTAACTGCTGAGCCTGATACATTGTACTGAGAGATAATATAACAAGCAGCCGATCTCAGCGCTCATAGCCACTGGATTTAAAGGGCTAAAACAAGGCTCCTCTCTGTATAATGTATAGAACATCCTCCTGCATTAATTAATACCCCTCTCTGTATAATGTAGATAACATCCTCCTGCATTAATACTCCTCTCTGTATAATGTATGCAACATCCACCTGCATTAATTAATACCCCTCTCTGTATAATGTATAGAACATACTCCTGAATTAATGTCCCTCTATATATAGAACAATCCTCCTCAATTTATACATTTCTCTGTATAATGTATATAACCTCCTCCTGCATTAATACCCCTCTCTGTATATGTAGTAGAACATCCTCCTGCATTAATTAATGCCCCTCTCTGTATAGAACATCCTACTCGTAGTACCTACTGCATTGGCATGTGGAGGGTGCAGAACTTCAGAATGCAATGCTTATCCAGCACAGCAGAGGGAACTTTTACTTAAACTTTGCATCTCTGTGGGGGAGAGAGACAGGAATAAAAAAGCAGGGGAGAGGGAAAATATTAACATAAATCGGTCTGAAAGCTCAGAGAAGAGATGTCTGGTGCATATTTATTTTTATAATAAAATTAAGCACTTTAAATCCAGGGAAAACATTCAAATAAATCACACTGAAGGCTCATAATGACAGAGTAACTGTGAGAGCTGGATACTAAATCTATCAGACGTAAAAAAAAAAACTTTATAACAAGCAGCACTGGGAGAGGAGAGGGACTTTATATAAAATGTGTATTATAGATGAGGAAAGGGGGATAGTGCTCCTGGATAATCTAAAATGTATCAGACCTAAGCTCCTTTTATGCAGAGCGAGAGGGGAGATAACACACCTTTTATAAAGTCCCTCTCTTCTCCCAGCGCTGCTTGTTATAAAGGGTTTTTTACTATCCAGCCCTCCTCTGTCATTACCTTTCAGTGTGATTTATTTGAATGTTTTCCTTCTCCAGCTGCTTTTATCATCTTGTCTGCCTCATAGACATGCAAGGGTTAAGTAAAGGTTTCCTCTCCTGTGCTGGCTGTCTGTGCTGCGAGTGAGTATTCTGGAGCTCTATCACTGTCAGATTTTCGGGTAGGGGTCGGGAAGGATTATGCATACAAACCTTTTCTGTAGCTTTGCGATGTTGCGCTCTTCATTACTGGTCTCCTTCACTCAATGTTATATCACAAAAAGGACTGAAACTAAAATGTAGTGCATTTTATTTTAGTTTCTTTCGTTTTTTGTACTGAGCAGTTTCGTATCTCTTGAGTCATACGAAAACTAAATTATCCCAAAATTCTGACTAAATCGTTTTAGTACTAAAACGAATGCACATGTCTAGTCATTTCTACACAGCACCCGGAGCTCCACCATCCCAAGCAGCATGTACAGAGAAAACCCCAGCCACATGGACATCCACAGAAGTAACCGAGCAATAAAATGAAAGAAAAAAATGGCAAAACAAATAAAAACAGAGCATATATAACAAATAAAACCATCAGAGGCAAAATACAATAACTGTCACATATCCCACCAGGGTCACTTGATCTACAAAGAGGATTTATCTCCAACACTCACTCTTTATAAAGTCCATTTAATGACGAGAAAAACAGTGTAAAATATGTGTGGGTTGCGTAAACGAGTAAGAGGAAAATTTGACGTAAACACAAACAGCAAAGAAACATAAAAACAGCAGCGGTTAAATTTTATTTATTTTTTTTAGTTCTCCACGGCCTTACATAACGCCTATATGCCTCCGATTTCCATCTCCCCATTTTTTTAATTTGCTCCTTTGGGCAGCCCAACTCCGCTGCTGTGGTAGCCGCCCCTATCCTGAATGAATGAGTGGCAATGCAACTCCCCTTCCAACCCAGGGCCCCGGCGGCCTTCTGCAAAACCTTTTTGAACTGGTACCGCGACAAGTTAGTACCATCCGCATGCCTCAAGAACATCTGCCCTCCCAAAGGGGCCACCTCCAGGTACCTCCTCACACAACCCAGTGGGCAGACATCCCCGTCATGCGCCCTAGCTGCGACCCAAACACCTCTTCCTTCTTTATCAGTTTTAGATTTTCTTATTAGCACCAGCACCGCTCCCTCGCTCACCCTCACGTCCTCCCTCCTTAAACCTGACTGGTCAGAACTTTTACTTTGAGCGACCAACTCCCCGACCCGCAAAGCCATTGAAAATGCCAGCACAAATGCCACCGTGAATAGACAGGCCTCGTACCCATCCGCACATACCTCGTTGAGTACCCGCACCAACGCTTCCAGTCTCTCTCTCGTTATTGGCTCCCTCTTATCCCCGGCCTTTGCCCTCGATTGCTCCCCATCCTCTCGCAATCTTCCTGACGAAAAATCTCTTCGTCACATCTCTCTCTTCCCTCAACCTTGAAAAATATGAAATTCCAGCAAGAATATTCCCCAACTGCCCTCTCTTTGTCCCCTGGTCCCTTAACCTCTGCAAGTATTCCAGGAATACCCTGTCCTGCTCACCCCCTCTTGAATTCGCTCCATTCCCTCCAATGCCGGCTATACGATGCCCATGTCTTTGGTCCCAACGACCTCTTCACCAACTCACTGATGACCTCTAGCTGCTCCCAATCTGCCAAAGAAATGTAGGGCAACCTTCACCTGCAGAGAGGAGCGACAGAGCGGCGGGTGAGGTGGATGGGGAGCCAGTGAAGGGACTCGCAGAGAGGAGCGGCAGAGACAGAGCGGCGAGTGAGGTGGACGGGGAACCAATGAAGGGACTCGCAGAGAGGAGCGACAGAGCGGCAGGTGAGGTGGATGGGGAGCCAGTGAAGGGACTCGCAGAGACAGAGCGGCGGGTGAGGTGGATGGGGAGCCAATGAAGAGACTCACAGAGGGGACTCGCAGAGACAGCGCGGCGGG
Source organism: Leptobrachium leishanense (assembly GCA_009667805.1). Taxonomy (NCBI): domain Eukaryota; kingdom Metazoa; phylum Chordata; class Amphibia; order Anura; family Megophryidae; genus Leptobrachium; species Leptobrachium leishanense. The sequence goes on along the minus strand of CM019069.1, from coordinate 1,101,599 downwards.
TGAGGTAGATGGGGAGCCAGTGAAGGGACTCGCAGAGAGGAGCGGCGGATGAGGTGGATGAGGAGCCAGTGAAGGGACTCGCAGAGACAGAGCGGCAGGTGAGGTGGATGGGGAGCCAGTGAAGGGACTCGCAGAGAGGAGCGGCAGAGACCGAGCGGCGGGTGAGGTGGATGGGGAGCCAGTGCATGGACTCGCAGACAGGAGCGGCAGAGACAGAGTGGCGGGTGAGGTGTATGGGGAGCCATTGAAGGGACTCGCAGAGAGGAGCGGCAGAGACCGAGTAGTGGGGAGATCCGGTGCTCCATTGATCCACCGGCTGCCTCTACCTCCTGGTGTCTGGTGAAAGACACCTTAGAATGTGAGTACTTTCTTGGCTTTCTATTTATGACATACTGATGTATACACAATCCACACATGTTCCCTGTGTTATATTCTTTGGAAGGATACACGGATGTACTATTGACACATCCTCTTGAGGAACTCCATACTCCCTAGAAAGAAGGGAAGGCCGCCTCTACGGGCCTATGTGTGCAATACTTCGAGATTATCACTGAAGAGCTCCCAAACATGTGAGTGGTATCATATACATGTGTATCCTTCACACGGTATAACACAGATTGTCTGCACTAAGAAATGTTAGACCTGGCAGATTTCTCACTCAATAAAACTCAAACTATCAGAAGCAACATCCCATCACAAGATAGTTATCTGCCACCTCCACTCCCAGAAGCCCCATCTGCTACCCTCTGCTGCTTCCTCCCAGCCACTGAGGAGGAAGTCAATTCCTTACTGTCCTCCTCACATCTCACCACGTGCCCGCTTGACCCCATTCCCTCACATCTAATTCCTCCCCTCTCCTCCTCCCTCACCACTGCTCTCACACACATCTTCAACCTATCTCTCTCCAATGGCTCCTTCCCATCCGCCTTCAAACACGCACTAGTTAGCCCTTTACTAAAGAAACCGTCCCTCGATCCCAACTCTCCATCCAACTACCATCCTGTATCCCTGCTTCCCTTCACATCTAAGCTCTTAGAAAAACTAGTCTTCAACCGCCTCTCCCTCTTCCTGTCCTCTAATTCCCTACTCGACCCACTACAAATCGGGTTTCCGTCCCCTACACTCAACTGAAACTGCCCTCACCAAAGTCACCAACGACCTCCTAACTGCTAAAAAACACGGACGCTATTCTATCGTCATCCTGCTTGACCTCTCTGCTGCTTTTGACACTGTTGACCACCCCCTCCTTCTACAGACCCTCAGCTCTCTTTGTCTCTGTGACACTGCACTCGCTTGGGTTGACTCCTATTTATCCAACAGGTCCTTCTCTGTGTCCTTTGCTGGTAACTCCTCCTCTTCATTGCCTCTATCTGTTGGTGTACCTCAAGGCTCTGTCCTTGGTCCTCTGCTCTTTTCCATCTACACCTCCTCCCTGGGCAAAATCATCAACAGCTTTGGCTTTAATTACCAACTCTACGCTGATGACACTCAGATCTGCCTCTCTACCCCTGACATCTCTTCCCCTGTCCTTTCCAAAGTCAGCGACTGTTTATCTGGCATCTCCTCCTGGATGGCCTCCCACCACCTAAAGATCAACATATCTAAGACTGAGCTCCTACTAATTCCTCCTTCTAACGCCTCCCCACCTCCTGATGAATTCTCTATCACAGTGGAGGGTATCACCATCTCCCCATCAAACCAAGTTCCCTGTCTTGGAGTTACACTTGACTCTGCTCTTTCCTTCATCTCCCAGATTCAGTCTCTTTCCTCCTCCTGCCGATACCAACTACGTAATATTTCCAGAATTCGGCCATTTCATACCGCTGTCACCACAAAACAACTCATCCATGCCCTGGTAATCTCCCGATTTAACTATTGCAATAATCTCTTATCTGGCCTCCCTCTGTCCCGCCTCTCCCCCCTGCAATCCATCCTGAAAGCCTCCGCCAGGCTAATCCACCTCACCCGCCGCTCTGTCTCTGCCGCTCCTCTCTGCGAGTCCCTTCACTGGCACCCCATCCACCTCACCCGCCGCTCTGTCTCTGCGAGTCCCTTCACTGGCTCCCCATCCACCTCACCCGCCGCTCTGATTTCTCACGCGCAGCCCCCATCCTCGAACACTCTCCCTCATACAGTCAGACTTTCCCCTAATTTCTCTTCCTTCAAATGCTCCCTTAAAACGTTTCTATTTAAGGAAGCCGACCCCACCGACTCACTGACGCAACCATCAATCACTCTCACCTTGCAGTCCATCACTCTCACCTTGCAGTCCATCACTCTCACCTTGCAGTCCATCACTCTCACCTTGCAGTCCATCAATCACTCTCACCTTGCAGTCCATCACTCTCACCTTGCAGCCCATCTCACCTTGCAGTCCATCAATCATGCTCACCTTGCAGCCCATCACTCTCACCTTGCAGCCCATCGCTCTAACTGTCAAGTCAAACTGCAGTGGTACAGAATAGTCAGCTAATGTACAAGCAAGTGGGATAATAAAATGACTGTAATTCAGCTTATGTAATTTAAATCTGCAAGAGTCTGTGAGAACTACTTGTCCCTGCATGCAATTCAGCTCCAAAGGTCAGGCTTCCCAGCAGCCTCAGAGACAGAGCTGTAGAGGAAGGGAGGGGCCATCTGAGAGCTCCATGCCATGCCATGCCATGAGGCAGGCAACCTGGACATAACAAAGTGCACAGATTTACAAGCATCTTCAAATCCTGGAGTGGAGCCGGGGGGCTAAAAGACTATTTTCACAGTCATATGTAGGAAAGGATTGTGTCACAGTCATGTACAGAAAATGAATTGAGCCAGTTTAGTGATAAATGCAGTCAGTTAACTTTTAGATCTATGTTATGCTCAGTGTGAGGAGATTCCACATGCAGTCTTTATAATAGCTCATTTCATGTCTGTTTTCTTTAAGTTAAAACATATTTTGGCAGTAATAATATTCTAGAAGTGTGTGCTAGTGAATGTATATGAAACTGGCACAGATGTAATGATTAACAAGCTTTATGTGCAATGTATTTATACAATTTCTGTATTTCTTTCTGTTTAAGGTTTTTCACCTTTAATTCATCACTTTAATGCAGCTAATCGCTATTCATAACCAAATCGCTTTAATTCAGCTACAAATCACTTTAATTCATCGCTAATCCCATCGCTAATTCTAATTCTAATTGCTAAACTACTCATCACTTTAATTCAGCTATCTATTCATCACTATTCATCTACTCAACTATTCATCTATTCACCTAATCAATCTACAGCAACTTAATTTACCCCACAACTTACTGAAATTAAACATAAATACAAGCGAATGAAGAGTGGAATCCAGTTATTATTTCCAGTGTTGTTTGAATTTGCTTTCAAGCGGGAAAATTGTGCAAAAAAACAGAAAGCTTGACACTCACCTTGCAGCCCATCACTCTCACCTTGTAGTCCTCTCCTCCTGTTTCCAACCCCAACCCTTCTAGATTGTGAGTTCCTACGGGAATAGGGCCCTTATCCCCTCCTGTACTGTTAGTCAAATGTTGTTCAATGTATTGTAACCCTGTCTATACTGTGACTATTGTACAGCGCTGCGGGATATGCTGGCGCTTTATAAATAAAAAATAATAATAAAATTCTTTATGAGGAAATTGCACCAGTGGAAGGAAGCGCTGACCCACAAACTTTACTATAAACTGTTACTCTTCAGTGTTTTTGTGATATAACCCCACCTTGTGAGGACAGCTGGATTCCGCTACCTCATGGACTTATACATGCGTTGGAGGTTGATGTACTGATATATATAATAAAAAGCAAAGCAGAAAGAAACTTCTGTAAAATAAATAGTTTCTTTTAGGAGACAATTAACCTCCCTGGTGGTATTCCCGAGTGTGACTCGAGGTTATATTTCACTACCGTGAACGGTAACCCCGAGCCACACTCGGGCTGGATGCATACTTACCTCCTCCTGCGCTCCTTGACTGTCCCCCACAGTGTGATCGTGGCGAGTTGCTTCCTGGTAAGGCTCCCTGCGAGGTCACACGATGCAGGGGGCGGGACCAGCAGCAAACGTAGAAAAAAATCATTATACACTGTATAATCCAATGTGCAATGTTTATGAACGGCCACTAGGTGGCAGTACAAGATAAGAAACAGACCATACATCACCTCACCCTTGTTTCCAGACAGATTTCAGTGTTTTTTATTGTTTTTTATCGAATATCATTTATTTGCATTATTTTGGATAATTATTTTTGGGATAATAAATTATTCGTGTTTCAAACTTTATCGGACTCAGTGTATTTACTATTTTTTTATTTATTTATAAAGGATTTTACCAGTAAGAACTCTTGATTGCACGGATTTCAGTGCGTGATTCCTAATTATTACAGGCTAACTATGTACAAAAACACGTTTCCATTAAAAAAAAATTGAGACGCTTTTAGACACGAAATTTTGAAAAAATTAGACCGCCAGGGAGGTTAAAGCACAATTTTCCTGTTTATATATAAATGCACCAAAGCTGTGATATTGACCGTGACTGTACTCTATACCTCAGAACCACCACTAGGTAGGACTTTGATATACCTTGTCTTATATACGTAGATTAGTGTAATAACCATTATTAGGCGGCGCCAACATATCCTCAGAACATCCATTGTCCGGCATTGCCCAAACAGGACCACGAGCTGGCACCGCATACACAAACCTTTCAGGCAACAAGGGGTTGTGGTAAATGGAGTTTATTCGGCGCAAGGTCTTGTTACCAGTGGGGTACCTCAGGGGTCAGTACTTGGACCCATTCTCTTTAATATTTTTATTAGTGATATTGCAGAAGGTATTAATGGTAAAGTATGTCTTTTTGCTGATGACACAAAGATTTGCAACAGGGTTGACGTTCCTGGAGGGATCAGCCAAATGACAAATGATTTAGGTAAACTAAAAAAATGGTGGGAGCTGTGACAATTGAGTTTTAATGTGGATAAGTGCAAGATAATGCACCTGGGACGTAAAAACCCAAGGGCTGAATATAGAATATTTGATACATCTGAGGAAAGGGATTTAGGGGTCACTATTTCAGAGGATCTAAGGGTAAGTAGTCAATGTAATAGAGCAGCAGGAAATGCTGGCAGAATGCTTGGAAATGCTGGCAGAATGCTTGGTTGTGTAGGGAGAGGTATTAGCAGTAGGAAAAGGGAAGTGCTCATGCCACTGTACAGAGCACTGGTGAGACCTCACTTGGAGTACTGTGTGCAGTACTGGAGACCGTATCTCCAGAAGGATATAGACATCTTAGAGAGAGTTCAGAGAAGGGCTACTAAAATGGTGTACGGCTTGAAGGAGAAAAGTTACCAGGAAAGGCTTAATGATCTTAACATGTACAGCTTGGAAAAAAGACGAGACAGAGGAGATATGATAGAAACATTTAAATACGTAAAGGGAATCCACAAGGTAGAGGAAGGGAGTATATTTAAAAGGAAACAAAGTAGCAAAACAAGAGGACATAGTCTTAGATTAGAGGGGCAAAGGTTTAAAAGTAAAATCAGGAAGCATTATTTTACTGAGAGGGTGGTGGATACATGGAACAGTCTTCCAGTAGAAGTGGTAGAGGCCAAAACAGTAATTGAATTTAAGCAAGCATGGGATAGGCATAAGGCTATCCTAAACAAAAGATAAATCCAGGTAAAGTATCCATGTAATTGGGCGACTAGATGGGCCGAAAGGTTCTTATCTGCCGACATTTTCTATTTTTCATCCTCAACTGATAATGGCACAAGTTCCTTGCGGCCTTTCTGGGTTTGGCTCTGAGTAACTGGACTGACATATTGGCAAGTCATCCGCCAGAAATCGTTACCCAATGGAACATCAGCAGGCAGAGGCGTAACTAGAAACCTCAGGGCCCTGTTGCCGGAACCATGACAGCCCCCCACCCTGGGCAAAAACATATTTTGTCCCCCCTCTCGTCAACATGCATTGCTCCTCTCCAGGTCCACAATGTTGACTCCAGACAATCAGTGTCCCATTTTTTCCAGGTCCACTATGACCTCTTCAATCCATCCCATTTTTATTTATTTTTTTATTTAAAATTTTATTTTGTAAATAAGTCATATAATCAAACCTATGAAAGCAAGGGCCACGCAGGGCCATCCACAGCAGAAGTACCATGTGTGAAAAATAATAAACATACCCCTAAAGGGGGGTCTCAGCATATAATAGAAATCAAGAGGGGGGGGGGTGGAGCGAAAATACACTTAAGCAGTAGTATGCCACACAAAAAAGGGGGGGATGCCATCATAGCATCTCAAGGAAACAAACGTCCCCACCCGGGGAGCAATGACGTGTAGGTAGCGAGAAGGTTCCAAGGTATAATCTCAGCATGGGGAGGGGGAATCAAAAATCAAAAATAAACTGATGCGGGTTAAGGAACAGAGGGAGGGGGCGCACATCAAAAAGATGTCCCTGGAAGAGAGCTGGCCACCATGAGGATGAAGGACAGTCCCGCCGGACAATGTAGCACTAGACACTTCAGCCTGTGTCCAATAGCGGAATCGGGGCCACAACAGGCAGCTCTCCGAAGAGCGCTTCGATCCTTCCTGTCACAGCAGACACATAAGCGCGTAGTGTCGGTGGGCTCGATCGCACCTCCCACATGCCTCCGGAGACCACCTCTGTAAATCCCCAAAGGGGTGACAGTTCCGCCAGTCCGACTATCGCAGACATCCGTCGGAGGCCACATGCGCCGAAAGAGATCCAGCACTCGCGGTTAAAACGGCCTCCAGGGGTCGAGACTTCAGGATCCTCACCTCATCCAAGTCGCCAAGCGTCTCACCTCTCCCGTCAGCGGTAGCATCCACCTGGGTCTCGGTGGGGTCCACTTCAGCGACCCAGGCTCGCAGGTCACAGCTAGGCCCAGTGAAAAGACAGCGCCAGGTATACCTGTCTCCAGGGTTCTCCCATCCACATCTTGCGGTTCTCCCTCCTCTGTCGTAGAACGGTCATCCATGCGGCCAGTAGGGGAAGCATCCCCCTTATCCTCTCCAGCTAGGGTCTCTGTCCGCCAGTCAACCCTCAGTGCCTCTATCAGTCGGCGCCAGACACCCCGTGTGAGCGGGGTGTCATTGTCTCCAGGAATCTGCTCTAGACATGCCACAAGACAATCCAGAACGGCCCCCAGGACTCTGGGGGAGGGTGGGCAAGTAAGCTGCCACCAGTCTTTGCCCCTCACCTCCTTCCCCACAATAGGGACTTCCGCAACAGCAGCCGAGGGATGGGGGCCCTCCATCTCCCTGGCACACAGCATCCGATCACCCAAGTAAGGAAGCCTGTGGAGTCGCTCGGAAGCAAGGCCTCAAAATGGCCGACGCAGGAAACGCCAGTTAGGGGACGGAGGCCTTTTCCTCTGCTTGGCACCAGAGGGGGAGCCCAAAATGAGCTTTGGTGCTTGCCACCCGATGTCCAGCCTCCCATGGGTACTCAGAAGTGGAAATCTATGGGAAAATCCAATCAGAAATCCCCGTTCCCTTTTCAGGATTCAGCGAAGCTCACTCAAAGCATGACTGCTCCCCTGCTCCCAATTCATCTAATTTTTAATGTAATGTGCACTGTTTGTATCGCACAGAGCTCCACAGCAATAAAACTCACAGTAATGTGCGGTGTGTATGAGCGTATCACAGAGCTCCACAGCAATAAAACTCACAGTAATGTGCGGTGTGTATGAGCGTATCACAGAGCTCCTCAGCAATAAAACTCACAGTAATGTGCGGTGTGTATGAGCGTATCACAGAGCTGCATAGCAATAAAACTCACAGTAAGGTGCGGTGTATATGAGCGTATCACAGAGCTCCACAGCAATAAAACTCACAGTAAGGTGCAGTGTATGAGCGTATCACAGAGCTCCACAGCAATAAACTCACAGTAATGTGCGGTGTGTATGAGCGTATCACAGAGCTCCACAGCTATAAAACTCACAGCAATGTGTGCTGTGTATGAGCGTATCACAGAGCTCCACAGCAATAAACTCACAGTAATGTGCGGTGTGTATGAGCGTATCACAGAGCTCCACAGCAATAAAACTCACAGTAATGTGCGGTGTGTATGAGCGTATCACAGAGCTCCACAGCAATAAAACTCACAGTAATGTGCGGTGTGTATGAGCGTATCACAGAGCTCCACAGCAATAAAACTCACAGTAATGTGCGGTGTATATGAGCGTATCACAGAGCTCCACAGCAATAAAACTCACAGTAATGTGCGGTGTGTATGAGCGTATCACAGAGCTTCACAGCAATAAAACTCACAGTAATGTGCGGTGTGTATGAGCGTATCACAGAGCTTCACAGCAATAAAACTCACAGTAATGTGCGGTGTATTGAGCGTATCACAGAGATCCACAGCAATAAAACTCACAGTAATGTGCGGTGTGTATGAGCGTATCACAGAGCTCCACAGCAATAAAACTCACAGTAATGTGCGGTGTGTATGAGCGTATCACAGAGCTTCACAGCAATAAAACTCACAGTAATGTGCGGTGTATATGAGCGTATCACAAAGCTCCACAGCAATAAAACTCACAGTAATGTGCGGTGTATATGAGCGTATCACAAAGCTCCACAGCAATAAAACTCACAGTAATGTGCGGTGTGTATGAGCGTATCACAGAGCTGCATAGCAATAAAACTCACAGTAAGGTGCGGTGTATATGAGCGTATCACAGAGCTCCACAGCCATAAAACTCACAGTAAGGTGCAGTGTATGAGCGTATCACAGAGCTCCACAGCAATAAAACTCACAGTAATGTGCGGTGTGTATGAGCGTATCACAGAGCTCCACAAGAATAAAACTCACAGTAATGTGCGGTGTGTATGAGCGTATCACAGAGCTCCACAGCAATAAAACTCACAGTAATGTGCGGTGTGTATGAGCGTATCACAGAGCTCCACAGCAATAAAACTCACAGTAATGTGCGGTGTGTATGAGCGTATCACAGAGCTCCACAGCAATAAAACTCACAGTAATGTGCGGTGTGTATGAGCGTATCACAGAGCTCCACAGCAATAAAACTCACAGTTATGTGCGGTGTGTATGAGCGTATCACAGAGCTCCACAGCAATAAAACTCACAGTAATGTGCGGTGTGTATGAGCGTATCACAGAGCTCCACAGCAATAAAACTCACAGTAATGTGCGGTGTGTATGAGCGTATCACAGAGCTGCACAGCAATAAAACTCACAGTAATGTGCGGTGTGTATGAGCGTATCACAGAGCTCCACAGCAATAAAACTCACAGTAATGTGCGGTGTGTATAAGCGTATCACAGAGCTTCACAGCAATAAAACTCACAGTAATGTGCGGTGTATATGAGCGTATCACAGAGATCCACAGCAATAAAACTCACAGTAATGTGCGGTGTGTATGAGCGTATCACAGAGCTCCACAGCAATAAAACTCACAGTAATGTGCGGTGTGTATGAGCGTATCACAGAGCTCCACAGCAATAAAACTCACAGTAATGTGCGGTGTATATGAGCGTATCACAAAGCTCCACAGCAATAAAACTCACAGTAATGTGCGGTGTGTATGAGCGTATCACAGAGCTCCACAGCAATAAAACTCACAGTAATGTGCGGTGTGTATGAGCGTATCACAGAGCTGCACAGCAATAAAACTCACAGTAAGGTGCGGTGTATATGAGCGTATCACAGAGCTCCACAGCCATAAAACTCACAGTAAGGTGCAGTGTATGAGCGTATCACAGAGCTCCACAGCAATAAAACTCACAGTAATGTGCGGTGTGTATGGGCGTATCACAGAGCTCCACAAGAATAAAACTCACAGTAATGTGCGGCGTGTATGAGCGTATCACAGAGCTCCACAGCAATAAAACTCACAGTAATGTGCGGTGTGTATGAGCGTATCACAGAGCTCCACAGCAATAAAACTCACAGTAATGTGCGGTGTGTATGAGCGTATCACAGAGCTCCACAGCAATAAAACTCACAGTAATGTGCGGTGTGTATGAGCGTATCACAGAGCTCCACAGCAATAAAACTCACAGTAATGTGCGGTGTGTATGACCGTATCACAGAATTCACATCAATAAAACTCACAGTAATGTGCGGTGTGTATGAGCGTATCACAGAGCTCCACAGCAATAAAACTCACAGTAATGTGCGGTGTGTATGAGCGTATCACAGAGCTCCACAGCAATAAAACTCACAGTAATGTGCGGTGTGTATGAGCGTATCACAGAGCTCCACAGCAATAAAACTCACAGTAATGTGCGGTGTGTATGAGCGTATCACAGAGCTTCACAGCAATAAAACTCACAGTAATGTGCGGTGTGTAGGAGCGTATCACAGAGCTCAAAGCAATAAAACTCACAGTAATGTGCGGTGTGTATGAGTGTATCACAGAGCTGCACAGCAATAAAACTCACAGTAATGTGCGGTGTATATGAGCGTATCACAGAGCTCCACAGCAATAAAACTCACAGTAATGTGCGGTGTGTATGAGCGTATCACAGAGCTCCACAGCAATAAAACTCACAGTAATGTGCGGTGTGTATGAGCGTATCACAGAGCTCCACAGCAATAAAACTCACAGTAATGTGCGGTGTGTATGAGCGTATCACAGAGCTCCACAGCAATAAAACTCACAGTAATGTGCGGTGTGTATGAGCGTATCACAGAGCTCCACAGCAATAAAACTCACAGTAATGTGCGGTGTGTATGAGCGTATCACAGAGCTGCACAGCAATAAAACTCACAGTAATGTGCGGTGTGTATGAGCGTATCACAGAGCTCCACAGCAATAAAACTCACAGTAATGTGCAGTGTATGAGCGTATCACAGAGCTCCACAGCAATAAAACTCACAGTAATGTGCGGTGTGTATGAGCGTATCACAGAGCTCCACAGCAATAAAACTCACAGTAATGTGCGGTGTGTATGAGCGTATCACAGAGCTCCACAGCAATAAAACTCACAGTAATGTGCGGTGTGTATGAGCGTATCACAGAGCTCCACAGCAATAAAACTCACAGTAATGTGCGGTGTGTATGAGCGTATCACAGAGCTCCACAGCAATAAAACTCACAGTAATGTGCGGTGTGTATGAGCGTATCACAGAGCTCCACAGCAATAAAACTCACAGTAATGTGCGGTGTGTATGAGCGTATCACAGAGCTCCACAGCAATAAAACTCACAGTAATGTGCGGTGTGTATGAGCGTATCACAGAGCTGCACACAGCAATAAAACTCACAGTAATGTGCGGTGTGTATGAGCGTATCACAGAGCTCCACAGCAATAAAACTCACAGTAATGTGCGGTGTGTATAAGCGTATCACAGAGCTTCACACAGCAATAAAACTCACAGTAATGTGCGGTGTGTATGAGCGTATCACAGAGCTTCAAAGCAATAAAACTCACAGTAATGTGCGGTGTGTATGAGTGTATCACAGAGCTCCACAGCAATAAAACTCACAGTAATGTGCGGTGTGTATGAGCGTATCACAGAGCTCCACAGCAATAAAACTCACAGTAATGTGCGGTGTGTATGAGCGTATCACAGAGCTCCACAGCAATAAAACTCACAGTAATGTGCGGTGTGTATGAGCGTATCACAGAGCTCCAGCAATAAAACTCACAGTAATGTGCGGTGTGTATGAGCGTATCACAGAGCTCCACAGCAATAAAACTCACAGTAATGTGCGGTGTGTATGAGCGTATCACAGAGCTCCACAGCAATAAAACTCACAGTAAGGTGCGGTGTATATGAGCGTATCACAGAGCTCCACAGCAATAAAACTCACAGTAATGCAGTGTATGAGCGTATCACAGAGCTCCACAGCAATAAAACTCACAGTAATGTGCGGTGTGTATGAGCGTATCACAGAGCTCCACAGCAATAAAACTCACAGTAATGTGCGGTGTGTATGAGCGTATCACAGAGCTCCACAGCAATAAAACTCACAGTAATGTGCGGTGTGTATGAGCGTATCACAGAGCTCCACAGCAATAAAACTCACAGTAATGTGCGGTGTGTATGAGCGTATCACAGAGCTCCACAGCAATAAAACTCACAGTAATGTGCGGTGTGTATGAGCGTATCACAGAGCTCCACAGCAATAAAACTCACAGTATGTGCGTGTGTATGAGCGTATCACAGAGCTCCACAGCAATAAACTCACAGTAATGTGCGGTGTGTATGAGCGTATCACAGAGCTCCACAGCAATAAAACTCACAGTAATGTGCGGTGTGTATGAGCGTATCACAGAGCTCCACAGCAATAAAACTCACAGTAATGTGCGGTGTGTATGAGCGTATCACAGAGCTCCACAGCAATAAAACTCACAGTAATGTGCGGTGTGTATAAGCGTATCACAGAGCTTCACAGCAATAAAACTCACAGTAATGTGCGGTGTGTATGAGCGTATCACAGAGCTCCACAGCAATAAAACTCACAGTAATGTGCGGTGTGTATGAGCGTATCACAGAGCTCCACAGCAATAAAACTCACAGTAATGTGCGGTGTGTATGAGCGTATCACAGAGCTCCACAGCAATAAACTCACAGTAATGTGCGGTGTGTATGAGCGTATCACAGAGCTCCACAGCAATAAAACTCACAGTAATGTGCGGTGTGTATGAGCGTATCACAGAGCTCCACAGCAATAAAACTCACAGTAATGTGCGGTGTGTATGAGTGTATCACAGAGCTCCACAGCAATAAAACTCACAGTAATGTGCGGTGTGTATGAGCGTATCACAGAGCTCCACAGCAAATAACTCACAGTAATGTGCGGTGTGTATAAGCGTATCACAGAGCTCCACAGCAATAAAACTCACAGTAATGTGCGGTGTGTATGAGCGTATCACAGAGCTGCACAGCAATAAAACTCACAGTAATGTGCGGTGTGTATGAGCGTATCACAGAGCTCCACAGCAATAAAACTCACAGTAATGTGCGGTGTGTATAAGCGTATCACAGAGCTTCACAGCAATAAAACTCACAGTAATGTGCGGTGTGTATGAGCGTATCACAGAGCTTCACAGCAATAAAACTCACAGTAATGTGCGGTGTGTATGAGCGTATCACAGAGCTGCACAGCAATAAAACTCACAGTAATGTGCGGTGTGTATGAGCGTATCACAGAGCTCCACAGCAATAAAACTCACAGTAATGTGCGGTGTGTATGAGCGTATCACAGAGCTTCACAGCAATAAAACTCACAGTAATGTGCGGTGTGTATGAGCGTATCACAGAGCTTCAAAGCAATAAAACTCACAGTAATGTGCGGTGTGTATGAGTGTATCACAGAGCTGCACAGCAATAAAACTCACAGTAATGTGCGGTGTATATGAGCGTATCACAGAGCTCCACAGCAATAAATCTCACAGTAATGTGCGGTGTGTATGAGCGTATCACAGAGCTCCACAGCAATAAAACTCACAGTAATGTGCGGTGTGTATGAGCGTATCACAGAGCTCCACAGCAATAAAACTCACAGTAATGTGCGGTGTGTATGAGCGTATCACAGAGCTGCACAGCAATAAAACTCACAGTAAGGTGCGGTGTATATGAGCGTATCACAGAGCTCCACAGCAATAAAACTCACAGTAAGGTGCAGTGTATGAGCGTATCACAGAGCTCCACAGCAATAAAACTCACAGTAATGTGCGGTGTGTATGAGCGTATCACAGAGCTCCACAGCAATAAAACTCACAGTAATGTGCGGTGTGTATGAGCGTATCACAGAGCTCCACAGCAATAAAACTCACAGTAATGTGCGGTGTGTATGAGCGTATCACAGAGCTCCACAGCAATAAAACTCACAGTAATGTGCGGTGTGTATGAGCGTATCACAGAGCTCCACAGCAATAAAACTCACAGTAATGTGCGGTGTGTATGAGCGTATCACAGAGCTCCACAGCAATAAAACTCACAGTTATGTGCGGTGTGTATGAGCGTATCACAGAGCTCCACAGCAATTAAACTCACAGTAATGTGCGGTGTGTATGAGCGTATCACAGAGCTCCACAGCAATAAAACTCACAGTAATGTGCGGTGTGTATGAGCGTATCACAGAGCTGCACAGCAATAAAACTCACAGTAATGTGCGGTGTGTATGAGCGTATCACAGAGCTCCACAGCAATAAAACTCACAGTAATGTGCGGTGTGTATAAGCGTATCACAGAGCTTCACAGCAATAAAACTCACAGTAATGTGCGGTGTGTATGAGCGTATCACAGAGCTTCACAGCAATAAAACTCACAGTAATGTGCGGTGTGTATGAGCGTATCACAGAGCTGCACAGCAATAAAACTCACAGTAATGTGCGGTGTATATGAGCGTATCACAGAGATCCACAGCAATAAAACTCACAGTAATGTGCGGTGTGTATGAGCGTATCACAGAGCTCCACAGCAATAAAACTCACAGTAATGTGCAGTGTGTATGAGCGTATCACAGAGCTTCACAGCAATAAAACTCACAGTAATGTGCGGTGTATATGAGCGTATCACAAAGCTCCACAGCAATAAAACTCACAGTAATGTGCGGTGTGTATGAGCGTATCACAGAGCTGCATAGCAATAAAACTCACAGTAAGGTGCGGTGTATATGAGCGTATCACAGAGCTCCACAGCCATAAAACTCACAGTAAGGTGCAGTGTATGAGCGTATCACAGAGCTCCACAGCAATAAAACTCACAGTAATGTGCGGTGTGTATGAGCGTATCACAGAGCTCCACAGCAATAAATCTCACAGTAATGTGCGGTGTGTATGAGCGTATCACAGAGCTCCACAGCAATAAAACTCACAGTAATGTGCGGTGTGTATGAGCGTATCACAGAGCTCCACAGCAATAAAACTCACAGTAATGTGCGGTGTGTATGAGCGTATCACAGAGCTCTTCAGCAATAAAACTCACAGTAATGTGCGGTGTGTATGAGCGTATCACAGAGCTGCATAGCAATAAAACTCACAGTAAGGTGCGGTGTATATGAGCGTATCACAGAGCTCCACAGCAATAAAACTCACAGTAAGGTGCGGTGTGTATGAGCGTATCACAGAGCTCCACAGCAATAAAACTCACAGTAATGTGCGGTGTGTATGAGCGTATCACAGAGCTCCACAGCAATAAAACTCACAGTAATGTGCGGTGTGTATGAGCGTATCACAGAGCTCCACAGCAATAAAACTCACAGTAATGTGCGGTGTGTATGAGCGTATCACAGAGCTCCACAGCAATAAAACTCACAGTAATGTGCGGTGTGTATGAGCGTATCACAGAGCTCCACAGCAATAAAACTCACAGTAATGTGCGGTGTGTATGAGCGTATCACAGAGCTCCACAGCAATAAAACTCACAGTTATGTGCGGTGTGTATGAGCGTATCACAGAGCTCCACAGCAATTAAACTCACAGTAATGTGCGGTGTGTATGAGCGTATCACAGAGCTCCACAGCAATAAATCTCACAGTAATGTGCGGTGTGTATGAGCGTATCACAGAGCTGCACAGCAATAAAACTCACAGTAATGTGCGGTGTGTATGAGCGTATCACAGAGCTCCACAGCAATAAAACTCACAGTAATGTGCGGTGTGTATAAGCGTATCACAGAGCTTCACAGCAATAAAACTCACAGTAATGTGCGGTGTGTATGAGCGTATCACAGAGCTTCACAGCAATAAAACTCACAGTAATGTGCGGTGTGTATGAGCGTATCACAGAGCTGCACAGCAATAAAACTCACAGTAATGTGCGGTGTATATGAGCGTATCACAGAGATCCACAGCAATAAAACTCACAGTAATGTGCGGTGTGTATGAGCGTATCACAGAGCTCCACAGCAATAAAACTCACAGTAATGTGCGGTGTGTATGAGCGTATCACAGAGCTTCACAGCAATAAAACTCACAGTAATGTGCGGTGTGTATGAGCGTATCACAGAGCTCCTCAGCAATAAAACTCACAGTAATGTGCGGTGTGTATGAGCGTATCACAGAGCTGCACAGCAATAAAACTCACAGTAATGTGCAGTGTGTATGAGCGTATCACAGAGCTCCACAGCAATAAAACTCACAGTAATGTGCGGTGTGTATGAGCGTATCACAGAGCTCCACAGCAATAAAACTCACAGTTATGTGCGGTGTGTATGAGCGTATCACAGAGCTCCACAGCAATAAAACTCACAATAAGTAATGTGCGGTGTGTATGAGCGTATCACAGAGCTCCACAGCAATAAAACTCACAGTAATGTGCGGTGTGTATGAGCGTATCACAGAGCTTCACAGCAATAAAACTCACAGTAATGTGCGGTGTGTATGAGCGTATCACAGAGCTCCACAGCAATAAAACTCACAGTAATGTTCGTGTGTATGAGCGTATCACAGAGCTTCACAGCAATAAATACAGAAAAAATGGCGCAGCGCCCATACTCACCGGAGCGGCAGCAACTGCCAGGAGTAACAGCCCAGTTAATGTATAAAACATAACAAGGAAAAAAGTGTATCTGCGCTCGTTTCTATGTGTTCCATGTACAACAAAACAACTATGAGGTTTTTGTTTGTTTCAATGGCCATTGCAACGTAAGCTCACTCGCCACTTCACGGCACCTCTTTACAGAGTGAGTACCTAACATGTACCAAAAGGCCACTCTACTGAGCAGCTCCAAGCCCCTCCTGCTGCTTTTCAGCTAAGGAGAGGCAGAAAGATGTGTTTTATTGCTGTGGAGCTCTGTGATACAGTAATGTGCAGTGTGTATGAGTGTATCACAGAATCCACATCAATAAAACTCACAGTAATGTGCAGTGTGTATGAGTGTATCACAGAGCTCCACAGCAATAAAACTCACAGTAATGAGCAGTGTGTATGAGCGTATCACAGAATTCACATCAATAAAACTCACAGCAATGTGTAGTGTGTATGAGTGTGAGTTTTATTGATGTGGATTCTGTGATACGCTCATACACACTGTACATTACTGTGAGTTTTATTGCTGTGGAGCTCTGTGATACACTCATACACACTGCACATTACTGTGAGTTTTATTGATGTGGATTCTGTGATACACTCATACACACTGCACATTACTGTATCACAGAGCTCCACAGCAATAAAACTCACAGTAATGTGCGGTGTGTATGAGCGTATCACAGAGCTCCACAGCATTAAAACTCACAGTAATGTGCGGTGTGTATGAGTGTATCACAGAGCTCCACAGCAATAAAACTCACAGTAATGTGTGGTGTGTATGAGCGTATCACAGAGCTCCACAGCATTAAAACTCACAGTAATGTGCGGTGTGTATGAGCGTATCACAGAGCTCCACAGCATTAAATCTCACAGTAATGTGCGGTGTGTATGAGCGTATCACAGAGCTCCACAGCAATAAAACTCACAGTAATGTGCGGTGTGTATGAGCGTATCACAGAGCTTCACAGCAATAAAACTCACAGTAATGTGCGTGTGTATGAGCGTATCACAGAGCTTCACAGCAATAAAACTCACGCTCATACACACCGCACATTACTGTGAGTTTTTTTGCTGTGCAGCTCTGTGATACAGTAATGTGCGCTGTGTATGAGTGTGAGTTTTATTGCTGTGGAGCTCTGTGATACAGTAATGTGCAGTGTGTATGAGCGCATCACAGAGCTCCACAGCAATAAAACTCACACTCATACACACTGCACATTACTGTGAGTTTTATTGCTGTGGAGCTCTGTGATACGCTCATACACACTGCACATTACTGTATCACAGAGATCCACAGCAATAAAACTCACAGTAATGTGCAGTGTGTATGAGCGTATCACAGAGCTCCACAGCAATAAAACTCACAGTAATGTGCAGTGTGTATGAGTGTGAGTTTTATTGATGTGGATTCTGTGATATGCTCATACACACTGCACATTACTGTGAGTTTTATTGCTGTGGAGCTCTGTGATACAGTAATGTGCAGTGTGTATGAGTGTATCACAGAATCCACATCAATAAAACTCACAGTAATGTGCAGTGTGTATGAGCGTATCACAGAATCCACATCAATAAAACTCACAGTAATGTGTAGTGTGTATGAGTGTGAGTTTTATTGATGTGGATTCTGTGATACACTCATACACACTGCACATTACTGTATCACAGAGCTCCACAGCAATAAAACTCACAGTAATGTGCAGTGTGTATGAGCGTATCACAGAATCCACATCAATAAAACTCACACTCATACACACTGCACATTACAGTGAGTTTTATTGCTGTGGAGCTCTGTGATACTCTCATACACACTGCACATTACTGTGAGTTTTATTGCTGTGGATTTCTGTGATACAGTAATGTGCAGTGTGTATGAGCGTATCACAGAGCTCCACAGCAATAAAACTCACAGTAATGTGCGGTGTGTATGAGTGTATCACAGAGCTCCACAGCAATAAACCTCACAGTAATGTGCAGTGTGTATGAGTGTATCACAGAGCTCCACAGCAATAAAACTCACAGTAATGTGCGCTGTGTATGAGTGTATCACAGAGCTGCACAGCAATAAAACTCACAGTAATGTGCGCTGTGTATGAGTGTATCACAGAGCTGCACAGCAATAAAACTCACAGTAATATGCGCTGTGTATGAGCGTATCACAGAGCTCCACAGCAATAAAACTCACAGTAATATGCGCAGTGTATGAGCGTATCACAGAGCTCCACAGCAATAAAACTCACAGTAATATGCGCTGTGTATGAGCGTATCACAGAGCTCCACAGCAATAAAATAAACTCACAGTAATATGCGCTGTGTATGAGCGTATCACAGAGCTCCACAGCAATAAAACTCACAGTAATGTGCGGTGTGTATGAGTGTATCACAGAGCTGCAAAGCAATAAAACTCACAGTAATGTGCGGTGTGTATGAGCGTATCACAGAGCTCCACAGCAATAAAACTCACAGTAATATGCGCTGTGTATGAGCATATCACAGAGCTCCACAGCAATAAAACTCACAGTAATGTGCGGTGTGTATGAGCGTATCACAGAGCTCCAAAGTAAAACTCCAACATAAGTATAAAATAAATTTTAAAAATAATTATATATATATAAAATATAGGCAGCCCCCAAGCCCAGGCAGGCAAGTGTGGCCCCCCAGACTCAAGGGCCCAGGTGCGGTGGCACCCTCTGCACCCTGGTAGTTACGCCCCTGTCAGCAGGGAGTCCATCCATGAGCCCCACTTCTCGCTGCCCGCATCTGGCACCCCAGTCCAGGAACACTTGAGTCATGGAGATTGCAACTCTGTCTCCCCCAGCAACAATAATATCCATATGGCGGCCAGGCAGAACAGTATCCTTTGTAATCAGGCCTGGGCGCACAACTCTGGAGACCATAAATCCCTCTGCAGCTGTGGCTCCCACAACCACAGGCCTCAGGTGATCTTTACGGTTGTCATTGAGTTGACCCCACCACAGCTACAGGGCGTCCCATTCCTTGATCAGGGGACACAGTCTCCTTAGACAGTCTGGTGTCTGCAAGCACAGCAGGGTCATCACTATGCCTCTCCTCAGCTTCTGGCCTATAAACGCAGGCCATAGGCGTCTCCATGTATTACCGTGCTGCACTCTACTGCCACCTACTGGGCGACTGTCAGATTTTTCATGGATATTTGTCAGAGTTTGCAGGTTAATGTCAGGAGCGTGCGGAGGGAGGGGGATACAGAAAGGGGTCAGACAGGTTCCAGGGCACAGCAACAAAGGTGTATTAGCAGAGAAAAGCAGGGGTGAGGACCAACCAACACTGGACACATAGCAGAATATTGGAGGAGGCTGTCACCGTATTTCACCGAACATCAGGGCATTTCATGACATTTCTCTGCTGTTCGGGGTCTGTGAATAGAATTGCTTCTCTATGGGGAATTTCACTGCTGCCGAACAGGCACCGTATTTCACTTTTATTATTATTATTCTTTATTTATAAAGCGCCAGCATATTCCGCAGCGCTGTACAATAGGCACAGTATAGACAGGGTTACAATACATTGAACAACATTTGACAAACAGTACAGGAGGAGATGAGGCCCTATTCCCGTAGGAACTCACAATCTGGAGGGTTGGGGTTGGAAACAGAGGAGAGGGACTGTAAGGTGAGAGTGATTGATGGTTGCGTCAGTGAGTTGGGTGGTCGGCTTCCCTAAATAGGAATGTTTAAGGAGCGATTGAAGAAGAGAAGTTAGGGGAAAGTCTGACAGTACGAGGGAGAGCGTTCCAGAGAGTGGGGGCTGCGCGTGAGAAATCCTGCAGTCTATCATGGGAAGAGGTGATGCGGGGAGAAGCTAGCGCAGGTCACTGTTGACCTTAGGGAGCGGGCTGGGGTGTATTTTGGTGATTAGTGAGGACAGGTAGTGGGGAGCTGAGTTAGTGAGAGGTTTTGTAGGTAAGGATAAGGATTTTGAACTTAATTCTGCAGTGGATGGGGACCAGTGAGGACTCGCAGAGGGGAGCCGCAGAGACAGAGCGGCGGGTGAGGTGAATTAGCCTGGCGGAGGCGTTCAGGATGGATTGTAGGGGGAGAGGCGGACAGAGCGGCGGTGAGGTGGATGGGGAGCCAGTGAAGGGACTCGCAGAGGGGAGCGGCAGAGACAGAGCGGCGGGTGAGGTGGATGGGGAGCCAGTGAAGGGACTCAGAAGGGGAGCGGCAGAGACAGAGCGGCGGGTTGAGGTGGATGGGGAGCCAGTGAAGGGACTCGCAGAGGGGAGCGGCAGAGACAGAGCGGCGGGTGAGGTGAATTAGCCTGGCGAGGCGTTCAGGATGGATTGTAGGGGGGAGAGGCGGACAGAGCGGCGGGTGAGGTGGATGGGGAGCCAGTGAAGGATCGCAGAGGGGAGCGGCAGAGACAGAGCGGCGGGTGAGGTGGATGGGGAGCCAGTGAAGGACTCGCAGAGGGGAGCGGCAGAGACAGAGCGGCGGGTGAGGTGGATGGGGAGCCAGTGAAG
Source organism: Leptobrachium leishanense (assembly GCA_009667805.1). Classification (NCBI taxonomy): domain Eukaryota; kingdom Metazoa; phylum Chordata; class Amphibia; order Anura; family Megophryidae; genus Leptobrachium; species Leptobrachium leishanense. Next base: position 1,080,634 of record CM019069.1, on the reverse strand, counting down.
GGACTCGCAGAGGGGAGCGGCAGAGACAGAGCGGCGGGTGAGGTGATGGGAGCCAGTGAAGGGACTCGCAGAGGGAGCGGCAGAGACAGAGCGGCGGGTGAGGTGGATGGGAGCCAGTGAAGGGACTCGCAGAGGGGAGCGGCAGAGACAGAGCGGCGGGTGAGGTGAATTAGCCTGGCGGAGGCGTTCAGGAGGGATTGTAGGGGGAGAGGCGGGACAGAGCGGCGGGTGAGGTGGATGGGGAGCCAGTGAGGGACTCGCAGAGGGGAGCGGCAGAGACAGAGCGGCGGTGAGGTGGATGGGAGCCAGTGAAGGACTCGCAGAGGGAGCGGCAGAGACAGAGCGGCGTGAGGTGGATGGGGAGCCAGTGAAGGGACTCGCAGAGGGGAGCGGCAGAGACAGAGCGGCGGGTGAGGTGGATGGGGAGCCAGTGAAGGGACTCGCAGAGGGGAGCGGCAGAGACAGAGCGGCGGGTGAGGTGAATTCCAGGTCAGTGAACAGCAGATCCCCAGCTATTAACAACTAACTACAGCTCCCATCATGCTGTGCGGGCTGTAAGGGGCTGCAGATTGTCTTCAATCTGGGCCCCGTGCAGCCCCCAACCGGCAGCTCCCTCGGGACTCTGGGATAGGGTGTCTGTCCAGGCCTTCCCTCAACAAGGACAGAGGAGCTGGCAGTGCATTATGGGGGCAGCAACATGTCCCTGTGAGGAGAGATGGCGGGAGGGGAACCTCCATAATACACATGGGGGGGCACAGAGTCTCCTGTATGTAATAAAGCCAGGCCTACATCCTCAGCAGCCTCGTGGTTCCCCGGGATTCATTTAAAGGCGCGCACCTGCCTACGCCATCACAGACCTGCCGCGCGTGTCACGTGACAGGCTCTAAACACCACGTTCCCTCTCACAAGCGCACTGCACTGCAGGAGAGACCACAGCCAGGCTGCATCACTGGTAAAACTTAAGCTGATGGCCTCCATGCCTGCTAAAAGGGGCAGTCACGGCTTGGTTTTCAATGGAACACTGTCCTGCAGCCGTGTCCGGGCTGGCGGCCTTTGAAAGAGCAGCAAAATGCTGCCCCTGACAAAGTGCTGCCTGGAGCGGCTGCTCCACCCCGCTCCATGGACGGGCCGGCCCTGGGTGCATTCCTTATTGAGGTATGTTAATAGGGAACTCTTAAGGGACTTTAGACTGGGGGAAGATTTGATGGTGTCTGGGAGGTTATTCCATAATTGCGGTGCTCTGTAGGAAAATGAGGATCGAGCCGCTGTCTTTTTGTATTGCGGTATTGCAAGTAAGGTGCAGGTCCTGGATCGGAGGTTATAGGATGAGGGAACTGCTGGGGGAAGCAGTCTAATGTTGCACAGAAGTTCTGCAGGAAGTAGTTAATCAGGAAGTCAGACACATGGTCACTCACTCGAAGTTAGAGCTGAAGTTTATAGAACTTGTTATAAGATGTTTTGTTAATAAATTATTCATATAGCGCTGCAGCTGGATCTGAGAGGAGATTTCATAAGCAGCAACAATTATACACTGTCTCTCCCTCCCACTTCGTCACACTCCTCTGTCTCTCCCTCCTTCCTGTCACGCTCCTGTCTCTCCGTCACAAACCTCTGTCTCTCCCTCCTTCCTCTCTGTCTCTCCCTCCTTCCTCTCTGTCACGCTCCTCTCTGTCTCTCCCTCCTTCCTCTCTGTCACGCTCCTCTCTGTCTCTCCCTCCTTCCTCTCTGTCACGCTCCTCTCTGTCTCTCCCTCCTTCCTCTCTGTCTCTCCCTCCTTCCTCTCTGTCACGCTCCTCTCTGTCTCTCCCTCCTTCCTCTCTGTCTCTCCCTCCTTCCTCTCTGTCACGCTCCTCTCTGTCTCTCCCTCCTTCCTCTCTGTCACGCTCCTCTCTGTCTCTCCCTCTTCCTCTCGGTAACGCTCCTCTCTGTCTCTCCCTCCTTCCTCTCTGTCTCTCCCTCCTTCCTCTCTGTCTCTTCCTCCTTCCTCTCTGTCTCTCCCTCCTTCCTCTCTGTCTCTCCCTCCTTCCTCTCTGTCACGCTCCTCTCTGTCTCTCCCTCCTTCCTCTCTGTCACGCTCCTCTCTGTCTCTCCCTCTTTCCTCTCTGTCACGCTCCTCTCTGTCTCTCCCTCCTTCCTCTCTGTCTCTCCCTCCTTCCTCTCTGTCACGCTCCTCTCTGTCTCTCCCTCCTTCCTCTCTGTCACGCTCCTCTCTGTCTCTCCCTCCTTCCTCTCTGTCATGCTCCTCTCTGTCTTTTCCTCCTTCCTCTCTGTCATGCTCCTCTCTGTCTCTCCCTCCTTCCTCTCTGTCTCTTCCTCCTTCCTCTCTGTCACCCTCCTGTCTGTCTCTCCCTCCTTCCTCTCTGTCATGCTCCTCTCTGTCTTTTCCTCCTTCCTCTCTGTCACGCTCCTCTCTGTCTCTCCCTCCTTCCTCTCTGTCACGCTCCTCTCTGTCTCTCCCTCCTTCCTCTCTGTCTCTTCCTCCTTCCTCTCTGTCACGCTCCTCTCTGTCTCTCCCTCTTTCCTCTCTGTCACGCTCCTCTCTGTCTCTTCCTCCTTCTTCTCTGTCACACTCCTCTCTGTCTCTCCTCCTTCCTCTCTGTCTCTCCCTCCTTCCTCTCTGTCACGCTCCTCTCTGTCTCTCCCTCTTTCCTCTCTGTCACGCTCCTCTCTGTCTCTCCTCCTTCCTCTCTGTCACGCTCCTCTCTGTCTCTCCCTCTTTCCTCTCTGTCGCTCCTCTCTGTCTCTCCTCCTTCCTCTCTGTCTCTCCCTCCTTCCTCTCTGTCACGCTCCTCTCTGTCTCTCCCTCCTTCCTCTCTGTCACGCTCCTCTCTGTCTCTCCTCCTTCCTCTCTGTCATGCTCCTCTCTGTCTTTTCCTCCTTCTCTCTGTCATGCTCCTCTCTGTCTCTCCCTCCTTCCTCTCTGTCTCTCTCCTTCCTCTCTGTCACCCTCTGTCTGTCTCTCCCTCCTTCCTCTCTGTCATGCTCCTCTCTGTCTTTTCCTCCTTCCTCTCTGTCACGCTCCTCTCTGTCTCTCCCTCCTTCCTCTCTGTCACGCTCCTCTCTGTCTCTCCCTCCTTCCTCTCTGTCTCTTCCTCCTTCCTCTCTGTCACGCTCCTCTCTGTCTCTCCCTCCTTCCTCTCTGTCTCTTCCTCCTTCCTCTCTGTCACCCTCCTGTCTGTCTCTCCCTCCTTCCTCTCTGTCATGCTCCTCTCTGTCTTTTCCTCCTTCCTCTCTGTCACGCTCCTCTCTGTCTCTCCCTCCTTCCTCTCTGTCACGCTCCTCTCTGTCTCTCCCTCCTTCCTCTCTGTCTCTCCCTCCTTCCTCTCTGTCACGCTCCTCTCTGTCTCTCCCTCCTTCCTCTCTGTCTCTTCCTCCTTCCTCTCTGTTACGCTCCTCTCTGTCTCTCCCTCCTTCCTCTCTGTCATGCTCCTCTCTGTCTTTTCCTCCTTCCTCTCTATCATGCTCCTCTCTGTCTCTCCCTCCTTCCTCTCTGTCACGCTCCTCTCTGTCTCTCCCTCCTTCCTCTCTGTCACGCTCCTCTCTGTCTCTTCCTCCTTCCTCTCTGTCACGCTCCTCTCTGTCTCTTCCTCCTTCCTCTCTGTCACGCTCCTCTCTGTCTCTCCCTCCTTCCTCTCTGTCTCTCCTCCTTCCTCTCTGTCACACTCCTCTCTGTTTCTTCCTAATTCCTCTCTGTCTCTTCCTCCTTCCTCTCTGTCACGCTCCTCTCTGTCTCTTCCTCCTTCCTCTCTGTCACGCTCCTCTCTGTCTCTTCCTAATTCCTCTCTGTCATGCTCCTCTCTGTCTCTCCTTCCTTCCTCTCTGTCACACTCCTCTCTGTCTCTTCCTCCTTCCTCTCTGTCACGCTCCTCTCTGTCTCTCCCTCCTTCCTCTCTGTCACGCTCCTCTCTGTCTCTCCCTCCTTGCTCTCTCTGTCACGCTCCTCTCTGTCTCTTCCTCCTTCCTCTCTGTCTCTTCCTCCTTCCTCTCGGTCACGCTCCTGTCTGTCTCTCCCTCCTTCCTCTCTGTCATGCTCCTCTCTGTCTTTTCCTCCTTCCTCTCTGTCACGCTCCTCTCTGTCTCTCCCTCCTTCCTCTCTGTCACGCCTCTCTCTCTGTCTCTCCCTCCTTCCTCTCTGTCTCTTCCTCCTTCCTCTCTGTCACGCTCCTCTCTGTCTCTCCCTCCTTCCTCTCTGTCTCTTCCTCCTTCCTCTCTGTTACGCTCCTCTCTGTCTCTCCCTCCTTCCTCTCTGTCATGCTCCTCTCTGTCTTTTCCTCCTCCTCTCTATCATGCTCCTCTCTGTCTCTCCCTCCTTCCTCTCTGTCACGCTCCTCTCTGTCTCTCCCTCCTTCCTCTCTGTCACGCTCCCTCTGTCTGTCTCTCCTCCTTCCTCTCTGTCACGCTCCTCTCTGTCTCTCCTCCTTCCTCTCTGTCACGCTCCTCTCTGTCTCTCCCTCCTTCCTCTCTGTCTCTCCCTCCTTCCTCTCTGTCACACTCCTCTCTGTTTCTTCCTAATTCCTCTCTGTCTCTTCCTCCTTCCTCTCTGTCACGCTCCTCTCTGTCTCTTCCTCCTTCCTCTCTGTCACGCTCCTCTCTGTCTCTTCCTAATTCCTCTCTGTCATGCTCCTCTCTGTCTCTCCTTCCTTCCTCTCTGTCACACTCCTCTCTGTCTCTTCCTCCTTCCTCTCTGTCACGCTCCTCTCTGTCTCTCCCTCCTTCCTCTCTGTCACGCTCCTCTCTGTCTCTCCCTCCTTCTTCTCTGTCACACTCCTCTCTGTCTCTCCCTCCTTCCTCTCTGTCACGCTCCTCTCTGTCTCTCCCTCCTTCCTCTCTGTCACGCTCCTCTCTGTCTCTCCCTCCTTCCTCTCTGTCACGCTCCTCTCTGTCTCTCCCTCCTTCCTCTCTGTCACGCTCCTCTCTGTCTCTCCCTCCTTCCTCTCTGTCACGCTCCTCTCTGTCTCTCCCTCCTTCCTCTCTGTCACGCTCCTCTCTGTCTCTCCCTCCTTCCTCTCTGTCTCTTCCTCCTTCCTCTCTGTCACGCTCCTCTCTGTCTCTCCCTCCTTCCTCTCTGTCTCTTCCTCCTTCCTCTCTGTTACGCTCCTCTCTGTCTCTCCCTCCTTCCTCTCTGTCATGCTCCTCTCTGTCTTTTCCTCCTTCCTCTCTGTCACGCTCCTCTCTGTCTCTTCCTCCTTCCTCTCTGTCACGCTCCTCTCTGTCTCTCCCTCCTTGCTCTCTGTCACGCTCCTCTCTGTCTCTTCCTCCTTCCTCTCTGTCTCTTCCTCCTTCCTCTCGGTCACGCTCCTGTCTGTCTCTCCCTCCTTCCTCTCTGTCATGCTCCTCTCTGTCTCTTCCTCCTTCCTCTCTGTCACGCTCCTCTCTGTCTCTCCCTCCTTCCTCTCTGTCACGCTCCTCTCTGTCCTCTCCCTCCTTCTCTCTGTCTCTTCCTCCTTCCTCTCTGTCACGCTCCTCTCTGTCTCTCCCTCCTTCCTCTCTGTCTCTTCCTCCTTCCTCTCTGTTACGCTCCTCTCTGTCTCTCCCTCCTTCCTCTCTGTCATGCTCCTCTCTGTCTTTTCCTCCTTCCTCTCTATCATGCTCCTCTCTGTCTCTCCCTCCTTCCTCTCTGTCACGCTCCTCTCTGTCTCTCCCTTCCTCTCTGTCACGCTCCTCTCTGTCTCTTCCTCCTTCCTCTCTGTCACGCTCCTCTCTGTCTCTTCCTCCTTCCTCTCTGTCACGCTCCTCTCTGTCTCTCCCTCCTTCCTCTCTGTCTCTCCCTCCTTCCTCTCTGTCACACTCCTCTCTGTTTCTTCCTAATTCCTCTCTGTCTCTTCCTCCTTCCTCTCTGTCACGCTCCTCTCTGTCTCTTCCTCCTTCCTCTCTGTCACGCTCCTCTCTGTCTCTTCCTAATTCCTCTCTGTCATGCTCCTCTCTGTCTCTCCTTCCTTCCTCTCTGTCACACTCCTCTCTGTCTCTTCCTCCTTCCTCTCTGTCACGCTCCTCTCTGTCTCTCCCTCCTTCCTCTCTGTCACGCTCCTCTCTGTCTCTCCCTCCTTGCTCTCTGTCACGCTCCTCTCTGTCTCTTCCTCCTTCCTCTCTGTCTCTTCCTCCTTCCTCTCGGTCACGCTCCTGTCTGTCTCTCCCTCCTTCCTCTCTGTCATGCTCCTCTCTGTCTATTCCTCCTTCCTCTCTGTCACGCTCTTCTTTGTCTCTTCCTCCTTCCTCTCTGTCACGCTCCTCTCTGTCTCTCCCTCTTTCCTCTCTGTCACGCTCCTCTCTGTCTCTTCCTCCTTCTTCTCTGTCACACTCCTCTCTGTCTCTCCCTCCTTCCTCTCTGTCACGCTCCTCTCTGTCTCTCCCTCCTTCCTCTCTGTCTATCCCTCCTTCCTCTCTGTCACGCTCCTCTCTGTCTCTCCCTCCTTCCTCTCTGTCACGCTCCTCTCTGTCTCTCCCTCCTTCCTCTCTGTCACGCTCCTCTCTGTCTCTCCTTCCTTCCTCTCTGTCACGCTCCTCTCTGTCTCTTCCTCCTTCCTGTCACGCTCCTCTCTGTCTCTCCCTCCTTCATCTCTGTCTCTCCTTCCTTCCTCTCTGTCACGCTCCTCTCTGTCTATCCCTCCTTCCTCTCTGTCACGCTCCTCTCTGTCTCTTCCTCCTTCCTCTCTGTCACGCTCCTCTCTGTCTCTTCCTCCTTCCTCTCTGTCACGCTCCTCTCTGTCTCTCCCTCCTTCCTCTCTGTCATGCTCCTCTCTGTCTCTCCCTCCTTCCTCTCTGTCACGCTCCTCTCTGTCTCTCCCTCCTTCCTCTCTGTCATGCTCCTCTCTGTCATGCTCCTCTCTGTCTCTTCCTCCTTACTCTCTGTCACGCTCCTCTCTGTCTCTTCCTCCTTTCTCTCTGTCACGCTCCTCTCTGTCTCTCCCTCCTTCCTCTCTGTCTCTCCCTCCTTCCTCTCTGTCTCTCCCTCCTTCCTCTCTGTCACGCTCCTCTCTGTCTCTCCCTCCTTCCTCTCTGTCACGCTCCTCTCTGTCTCTCCCTCCTTCCTCTCTGTCACGCTCCTCTCTGTCTCTCCCTCCTTCCTCTCTGTCACGCTCCTCTCTGTCTCTCCCTCCTTCCTCTCTGTCACGCTCCTCTCTGTCTCTCCCCCCTTCCTCTCTGTCACGCTCCTCTCTGTCTCTCCTCCTTCCTCTCTGTCACGCTCCTCTCTGTCTCTCCCTCCTTCCTCTCTGTCACGCTCCTCTCTGTCTCTTCCTCCTTCCTCTCTGTCACGCTCCTCTCTGTCTCTCCTCCTTCCTCTCTGTCACGCTCCTCTCTGTCTCTCCCTCCTTCCTCTCTGTCATGCTCCTCTCTGTCTCTCCCTCCTTCCTCTCTGTCACGCTCCTCTCTGTCTCTCCCTCCTTCCTCTCTGTCACGCTCCTCTCTGTCTCTCCCTCCTTCCTCTCTGTCACGCTCCTCTCTGTCTCTCCCTCCTTCCTCTCTGTCACGCTCCTCTCTGTCTCTCCCTCCTTCCTCTCTGTCACGCTCCTCTCTGTCTCTCCCTCCTTCCTCTCTGTCACGCTCCTCTCTGTCTCTTCCTCCTTCCTCTCTGTCACGCTCCTCTCTGTCTCTTCCTCCTTCCTCTCTGTCACGCTCCTCTCTGTCTCTCCCTCCTTCCTCTCTGTCACGCTCCTCTCTGTCTCTCCCTCCTTCCTCTCTGTCACGCTCCTCTCTGTCTCTCCCTCCTTCCTCTCTGTCATGCTCCTCTCTGTCATGCTCCTCTCTGTCTCTTCCTCCTTTCTCTCTGTCACGCTCCTCTCTGTCTCTCCCTCCTTCCTCTCTGTCACGCTCCTCTCTGTCTCTCCCTCCTTCCTCTCTGTCTCTCCCTCCTTCCTCTCTGTCTCTCCCTCCTTCCTCTCTGTCACGCTCCTCTCTGTCTCTCCTCCTTCCTCTCTGTCACGCTCCTCTCTGTCTCTCCCTCCTTCCTCTCTGTCACGCTCCTCTCTGTCTCTCCCTCCTTCCTCTCTGTCACGCTCCTCTCTGTCTCTCCCTCCTTCCTCTCTGTCACGCTCCTCTCTGTCTCTCCCTCCTTCCTCTGTCACGCTCCTCTCTGTCTCTCCCTCCTTCCTCTCTGTCACGCTCCTCTCTGTCTCTCCCTCCTTCCTCTCTGTCACGCTCCTCTCGCTGTCTGGGTTGTGATACCTCTTTGGAATTCAAGGTGCCTCTGTGAGGACTTTCACCTGCCTTGCCAGGAATGATTGATTATAGCCGCAGACCATGTGTCCGGCAGTCGCCAACAAATGACTCTGGCCCCAGCGCAGGCCTTGGCGAGATAGAAATCAATATTTCACCATTAAAATCTATCAAAGGAGAGTTAAGGTGCCATCTGTCCCTGCCGCTTCTGCGATGCGCGTGAACATTAAAGCCGACACTTGTAGTACACGAGTAATCAATATATAACGTTTCACAGATCATTTGTGGCCCCTTTTCGCAGTGATAGATGCGGGCAGGCGCCGTGATTCATTTTGTCAGCCCATTAAACAAGGCCCCGGCCGCTCCTTCCTCATCTCATTTGTAGGAGCGCTGCTCTGCTCGGGCCCTAATCTGCTCGTCAGTGACGCGGCATCGCAGGGATGGGGGATTTCAGATGAGATTCCTTGTCACGGCGGCAGCATGAAGACAAATATTAGCTCAGCTCCCGCGCCGGCGCATCCGCGGCTAACAGCGCTCTGGCTCCACATCCGATTAGAGACGTGCAGCCTGTGCTGACAGTGTAATTACAGCCATTTAACCGCCCGGTCACATCTCCTCACACGCTGCCGACACAATCACATCTCCTCACACACCGCACGGCATGGTCACATCTCCTCACACACCACCCTACACAGTCACATCTCCTCACACACCACCCTACACGGTCACATCTCCTCACACACCGCACGGCATGGTCACATCTCCTCACACACCACCCTACACGGTCACATCTCCTCACACACCGCACGGCATGGTCACATCTCCTCACACACCACCCTACACGGTCAGAGGCGTAACTATGAACCTCAGGGCCCAGGTGCAGAAACAATGATGGGCCCCTCCCACCCTAGGAAAAAACATTTGGTCCCCTCCCGTCAACATACATTGCTCCCTTCCAGGTCGACAATGTTGACTCCAGACAATCAGTGTCCCATTTTTTCCAGGTCCACTATGACCTCTTCAGTCCATCCCATTTTTAATGTAATGTGCACTATGTGTATCTCACAGAACTCCACAGCAATAAAGCTCACAGTAATGTGCGGTGTGTATGAGCGTATCACAGAGCTCCACAGCAATAAAAATCACAATAATGTGCAGTGTGTATGAGCGTATCACAGAGCTCCACAGCAATAAAACTCAGTAATGTGCAGTGTGTATGAGCGTATCACAGAGCTCCACAGCAATAAAACTCACAGTAATGTGCAGTGTGTATGAGCGTATCACAGAGCTCCACAGCAATAAAACTCACCATACTCATCACAGACTCACCTCCATTTCTTCCCTCTGCTGCCCTGAACCAAGCATTCAAGGTATCCACCATTTCAACAAGGCGTCCGACATCATACCCCAGGCTGCCATAATCTTGCAAATGTATTTTTATGTCTGCATTTATTATTCCCTGACTAGTCTTTTAAAGTATTTTGAATCTCCCTCCATTCCAGATAGAAAAAATCTGTTTGTGTTTCCCTCCTCCTCCCTCCTCCTCCACATGTTTGTTAATTGGTGCTATCTGTGCATGTCACAAACCTCATTCTTTCCACAGCAAACTCCATCACATACTCACCTCCATTTCTTCCCTCTGCTGCCCCAACACACCCTCCCCATCCACCTGCCCACCCAGGGCTGGTCCCTAATTTCAGGCATCCTTTCCAGCTGTCTCCACTTCTCTCACTAATTACCCTTACTAAGCCCAAAAAATCTGGTCCATTTCACGCAATCCCTATGATATTCTACTGGCCACCAGTTTCACTTTCCCTCTGCTCCCAATTTGTTTCAGTTACCCTAGTCGCTTAGAGTGTAAGCTCATGGGATGTCTGCCTGAGCTTTTGGTTTAAAATGATGTATAACCTGGACAGTTATCCAACGACCAGGGTTTTATTTCCTCGTGTATCATGTAAGTCTGCTGTTTGTGCTTCCTCATTGTAAAGCGCTATGGAATTTGTTGGCGCTGTATAAGTACTTGTAACTGTAACTTTGTATTTCTGTAACAATTCAATGTTCTTGAACCCAGGACATACTTGAAAACGAGAGAAATCTCAATGTATCCTTCCTGGAAAAATCCTTTATAAATAAATAAATATATAAAGTGCGCTGTGTATGAGCGTATCACAGAGCTCCACAGCAATAAAACTCACAGTAATGTGCAGTGTATATGAGCTTATCACAGAGCTTCGCAGCAATGAAACTCACAGTAATGTGCGGTGTGTTTGAGCGTATCACAGAGCTCCACAGCAATAAAACTCACAGTAAAGTGCGCTGTGTATGAGCGTATCGCAGAGCTCCACAGCAATAAAACTCACAGTAATGTGCGGTGTGTATGAGCTTATCGCAGAGCTCTGCAGCAATGAAACTCACAGTAATCTGCGGCGTGTATGAGTGTAAATCACAGAGGTTTACAGCAACAAAACTCACAGTAATGTGTGGTGTGTATGAGTTCCTCACAGAGCTCCAAAGTAAAACTCACAAATAAGTATAAAATACATAAATTTTTTTTAATAAAATATAGGCAAGCCCCCAGGCAGGCGAGTGTGGGCCCCCCTGGACTCAAGGGCCCGGGTGCGGTGGCACCATCTGCACCCTGGTAGTTACGCCCCCGTACACGGTCACATCTCACAAGCCACCAGGCATGGTCACATCTCCTCACACGCCACCTGCCATGGTCACATCTCCTCACACGCCACCCTACATGGTCACATCTCCTCACACACCACCTGGCATTGTCACAGCTCAGCACATGCCGCCTGGCAGGGTCACATCTTCACACACACCGCCTGGCACGGTCACATCTCCTCACAAGCCATCTGACATGGTCACATCTGAGTAGGGAATCCGAACTCGAACTCAATACAAGTCAATGGAGCTGAAAATTGGGTTTTTAGAGTGCCCTCCAAAAGGGCATATATGCTAGATATTTGCCATAAAAGGTGTATGGGGGTCCGGGTAGTGCCCTGGGGGACAGGAAACAAGGACAAAAAGTAAAAAAAAAAACGTTTTTAAAGGAACAGTGAGTTTTCCATAAAATAAGGGTTAAAAATAAAAACGAAAACTTCCTTCAAATATCGTGCCTAGGAGGTCCCCATAACCTGCCCGTGAAGTGGAGGATTTCTAGGATGTATAGAAACACTTAAAAACAAAAATATTACGTTTCAAATGACGGTAAATGCTTTTCCTTTAATCTATCTATGACGGAATGGGATGTTGTCCGCCTGCGGGTGTGCTCCTATCTGCTTCCCCCTAGTGCGCTTACCGCCGGCCCGACTACCGAGTGACACGGCACCCGGCGTCTCGAGCGGCCTGGAGTGACCCTGGGAAAGGGTTGGCGGGCGTTGGAAGGGACCCCTGGGTGAGACCAGCCCGACCACTGAGCGACACGGCACTCAGCGTCCCGAGCAGCTGGTCTACTGACCTTGGTTGGCGGATGTGTCGTCTGCGGAACGGCCGGTCGGATCGGAATTCCCCTCGGGAGCTGGTCGGATCTTATAGTTGGACGTCCGCGCGTCTTTTCGGATCTACCGGCGATCGATGGCGCCCGCTATACCGATGCGCGGGAAATGCGCGGCAGATGCGCCGCGGCCGTCGAATCGGATCTGGCTACCGTGCTCTGTAGACCGCGCTGGATCACAGGAATACGTTCACCAAATAAAGAACACCAGGCGTGGCTGAATGAACTAGATGAACTAACTTTATGGGTTTACAACAGAGTCAGGTATACAACTTCACATACACAGATTGCCAACTCCCCCACCCACACAACCAGCACTGATTGGCTCCTCTCCCAGCCCCCCCTTCCCTCCCAGGTCCCTTCCAGCCTTCCCATTGTCCAGGGATTAGGCAAATGAGGTCTGGGAACAGCCTCCAAGCAGCTGGCTTGATGTATCCTCCATCTTGGGGCCAGGAGATCCTTTGTCTGGTGTAACCATGCTGGAATGGGCAAAATGGCGACGGGGAAAAACACATACAAACGTTTTCTTACACCTAATACAGTTACAATCACACAAGGTACATCTTAATACAGCACATCAGTAAAACCACATCTAATAAAACATACTTAGGTGCGGTGGCACGCACCCGGTTTACTAAGTGTCCATGGCCCCCACTGTCACTGTGCACCGCCCCCGGCTGAGGGTGCTGGGCCATTCCGTGACACTCCTCCCCCTTCCCACAGTTCGACGCACCTGGTCTGACCCCACCGGGTCATACCGGGGAAGTCGGTGCTCCCAGGCCCGTAGTCGGTCTGGGGAGGCCTGGCCACCAGGCTTCTCCATTTGGCCTTGCGGCCGTGCCAGCTTGGTCGGGGCCCCGCGTCCTTAGGGTTACCCCGGCTGGGCGAAAGGACATAAGTCTGGGGAGGAGTACCTCCGGGGTCCCCTCCGGGAAAACGGGCGCTAAACGCACCCACCCCAGGTCGATGAAAAGCCCAGTGGCTGCGGGCCTCCAGGCCAAAGAGTTGAGGAGATGGGCAGAGGCCAGCAGCGCTCTGCCCCGTAGTCAGCTCTTCCGCTGAGGGGGTAATTGCAACAAAAGGGACAAGGGTGGACACACCCGGCTGCTCTCCCAGGCAGCCGAAGGGTGGGCAGAGGCCAGCGGCGCTCTGCCCCGTTGCCAGCTCTTCTGCTGAAGAGGCAGGTACAAAAACGGCAACCGAAGGGACAAATGGGGTCAAACCCGGCTGTTCTTCCTGGCAGCCAAAGGGTGGAATACATAATTGCAACGGCAGTCGCACGGGGTCATCCCCGCTCTGCCCCTCGAGGCGAATTGGGAGGAATGGGCAGAGGCCAGCGGCGCTCTGCCCCGCCGTCAGCTCTTCCGCTGGGTGGAGATCTCCTTGTGGGAGGATGGTTTCTTCACCCCCCGGGCCGATCAATGGCTGCGCACAACCCAGCCCGGGGGAACCATCTGTCTGCTCCTCCTGGCAGACTGTAAGCAGTGGGCAGAGACCAGCGGCACTCTGCCCCGTAGCCAGCTCTTCTGCTGGGGGGAGATCTCCTTGCGGGAGGACGGTTACTTCACCCCCCGGGGCAAACAAGGGTTGCGCACAACCCATCCCGGGGGAACCATCCGTCTGCTCCACCTGGCAGACTGTCAGCAGGGGGCAGAGGCCAGCGACGCTCTGCCCCGTGGCCAGCTCTTCCGCTGGTTGGCAATCTCCTTGTGGCGGGATGGTCTCTTCACCCCCCGGGGCAATCAGTGGTTGCGCGCAACCCATCCCGGGGGGACCATCCGTCTCCTCCCCCGCTGGACCCGTGGCCTCGGCCACCCTGTCCTCTTGCGGGGTGCAGGGGGTAACTTCCTCAGTCGACCCCCCCACGGGCACCCATGGGTCCGCCTCGGCCTCCCATAGGTCCCAAACCTGGGGACTGTCGACTTCCTCCGCCGACCCGTCCCACCACGGGGAGCTCAGGCTCGACTGCGGAACGCCGTCCAACAGTCTCCGATAAGCCACCTCGAGCTCCCACTCTCGCTCGGCTAGGGACTCCAGCTCCTCAAACACCGAGTCCCTGCTGTCTGACGGGATCTCCAGTTCCCGTCGCTCCAGGATGTCTTCCATCCGCTCCTCGGTCTCCTCTCCAAACTCGGGGTCGGCGGCCATGCCCTCGTAGAGCAGCCCCGTACCCCCGTAGCGAGGCCCTGCAGTGGAACTGCCTTCACTAGGGCGCACGGTCGGGGAGGCGGTTAGCCACCGGAGGGCGCGGTACTCGGCGTCCAGTGCGATCTCCTGCTGCACCAGACTCCGGAGCTCGTCCTCCCACTCCTCTGTGGCCCGCCCCTGCAGGAACGCTGCTCGCACATCGTACTGCACTCGATGGACGACAGCGTCGGAGGGAATGTACACACCATGGCAGTCCCGCTCATGGTCCAGGGCCTCGTACCACAGCTCCTCTGTGGACCTCTGGTCCTGCTCCAGGCCCTCCTGCAGCTCTCTTGCCAACACGACCTTCATGTCGGGCGGTGCCAGCGCAGGAGCACCGCTCCTCAACGGAGAATGGGGCGTCCTCAGATGCAGCTCCAGGCGGGCTGTGAGTCTTCATCCGAGGGTCGCGGGGATAAGTGACGTCCTCAGTACAGGCTCCAGGCGAGCTGAGAGTCCCGCAAGCATAGTCACTGGGGTTTGCAGATTCCCCAGGTGGAGCTCCAGTCGCGCTGTGAGCCTCGACCCAGGGTTCCACAGGGAAGGGTTCGGGGTCAACATAATCAGTCTCTGCTCCGCGGAGCTCTGCCAACCGCAGCTCGTGCTGGCGTTCCTTCTCCTGCTCAACTTCCCGGTAGAACTCCCGAATCACTTGATATCTGGCCCCCTCCGCCGGGGCATCACCGAGCAGGGTGATCCGACGCCGCAACTCCCTGAGGCCAGCATCTTCCTCCACCTCTGCGCGGACAGGGCTGGGGACGGGCATCATCGCCTCGTCCTGATCCATCCTGGTCAGTTCCTTGATCAGCGTCTTTCTTTTCTTGTTACCCGGCGTTCCTCCCCGGTTCTCCAACATCCCACGCAGGGTGTCCCTGTTGTAGGGGTTGTACACCGCCATGGCGTACGTCTCCTAGGGGTCTGCAGAGAGCGATCCCACCGCTGCCACCAGTATGACGGAATGGGATGTTGTCCGCCTGCGGTGTGCTCCTATCTGCTTCCCCCTAGTGCGCTTACCGCCGGCCCGACTACCGAGTGACACGGCACCCGGCGTCTCGAGCGGCCTGGAGTGACCCTGGGAAAGGTTGGCGGGCGTTGGAAGGGACCCCTGGGTGAGACCAGCCCGACCACTGAGCGACACGGCACTCAGCGTCCCGAGCAGCTGGTCTACTGACCTTGGTTGGCGGATGTGTCGTCTGCGGAACGGCCGGTCGGATCGGAATTCCCCTCGGGAGCTGGTCGGATCTTATAGTTGGGACGTCCGCGCGTCTTTTCGGATCTACCGGCGATCGGATGGCGCCCGCTATACCGATGCGCGGGAAATGCGCGGCAGATGCGCCGCGGCCGTCGAATCGGATCTGGCTACCGTGCTCTGTAGACCGCGCTGGATCACAGGAATACGTTCACCAAATAAAGAACACCAGGCGTGGCTGAATGAACTAGATGAACTAACTTTATGGGTTTACAACAGAGTCAGGTATACAACTTCACATACACAGATTGCCAACTCCCCCACCCACACAACCAGCACTGATTGGCTCCTCTCCCAGCCCCCCCTGTTCCCTCCCAGGTCCCTTCCAGCCTTCCCATTGTCCAGGGATTAGGCAAATGAGGTCTGGGAACAGCCTCCAAGCAGCTGGCTTGATGTATCCTCCATCTTGGGGCCAGGAGATCCTTTGTCTGGTGTAACCATGCTGGAATGGGCAAAATGGCGACGGGGAAAAACACATACAAACGTTTTCTTACACCTAATACAGTTACAATCACACAAGGTACATCTTAATACAGCACATCAGTAAAACCACATCTAATAAAACATACTTAGGTGCGGTGGCACGCACCCGGTTTACTAAGTGTCCATGGCCCCCACTGTCACTGTGCACCGCCCCCGGCTGAGGGTGCTGGGCCATTCCGTGACACTATCCATAAACAACTGCTTGGGGCGGCAGTCTGTATGAAAAGAGGAGACATTTTCGGACACTTAGAAAAAGTTTAGTGATTTTTTGGCTAAATTATTGTGAAACTTATGCAGGCTTTGGATGAAAGTAACAATAGGTGCTTTAAAATTGGTCCTTTAGCGTCGGCAACAGTGCCGTCACACAGTAACCCCTCTGAGGATATGAATCTGATACAGGCGTCAGTGGCAGTGCACCCAAATATTGTGCTTTTGGTGCCAGGCCTACAAGTACTATCATACAGTAACCCCTCTGTAGTATTGTGGAAGAATGCAGGGGTGGACCATGCGGTCCTATATTAACCTCCCTGGCGGTATTCCCGAGTGTGACTCAGGGTTAAATTTCGCTACCGCGAACGGTAACCCCGAGCCACACTCGGGGTGGATGCATACTCACCTCCTCCTGGCTCCCTCGCTGTCCCCCGCAGTGTGATCACAGCGAGCTGCTTCCTGGAAGGCTCTCTGCGAGTCACACGGTGCAGGGTGGGCTGGAACCATCAGCAAACTTCATAAAAATACTGTAATCCAAAGTGCAATGTTTATGATCGGCCACTGGGTGGCAGTACAGGATAAGAAATAGACCATACATCCTCTCACCCTTATTGTTTTCAGACCGATTTCAGTGTTTTTTGTTTTTTATATTTTATTGAATATCATTTATTTGCATTATTTTGGATAATTATTTTTGGGATAATAAATTATTATTTCGTGTTTCAAACTTTATCGGACTCAGTGTAATTACTATTTATTTATTTATTTATAAAGGATTTTACCAGTAAGAACTATTGATTGCACGGATTTCAGTGCGTGATTCATAATTATTACAGGCTAACTATGTACAAAAACACCTTTCCTTTAAAAAAAAATTGAGACGCTTTTAGACACAAAATTTTTAAAAAATTAGACCGCCAGGGAGGTTAAAAAGATATGCATCTGGTAAAGGCGTTAGTGCACCCAGACATTGTGCTTTTGGTGCCAGGCCAGCAAGTGCATTCATACAGTTACCCCTCTGTGGTATTGTGGAAGAATGCAGGGTTGGACCATGTGGTCCTATATTAAAAAGATATGAATCTGGCACAGGCGTCAGTGCAGCCAAATATTGTGCCTTTCATGGCAGCAAGTGCATTCACACCGTAACCCTTTTGTGGTATTGTGGAAGAGTTCAGTGCTGGAGGTTTTGTGCATGCAGAAGACATCCCCGATCTATTCCGTTACGTCAGCATCAGGGGATTGATAGCTGCTGATCCAGGACTGATTTGTTTTTATAAATGTCAGCCGGTCTACAGAGTCGGAGGACAGACGCACTCTTTTGTCTGTGACAAAACCTCCAGCGGCACTGAACGTCCTTTCAGAAAGCACGCTAGATGAAGGGCAACCTAGTAGCTGCATAGCATATTGGCTAAATTCTGGCCAGTGATCCAATCTCAACACCCAGTAAGCCAGTGGATCATCTGCTGGAAAGGTATCCAGGTCTGCCCTTGCTCCTAGGTAGTCCTGCACCATATGGTGAAGACGCTGGCAATGGGTGCCTACATTTGACGTCCCTGGGCGTCGTGGACTAAATAAATTTAAAAATGCATCAGTCAAGCGGCCCTGGACTTCACCACTATTCCTCTGATCATCTGCAGCCTCAGAAGCACGTGTGTCATCACTTGGTAACCTACCAGTGCCTGGAAAGGTGTTACACAAGTGTCGCTTTAGAGCGTCCTCAAGTTTTTTCATCCTGTGCTCCCCCTGTGCGGGCAGGATTGAAAAATTCTATTTTTCCATTATAATTACCATAAACCTTTTCCAAGTTTCTTCTTATATATCAAACTGAAGTAAGAGCTGCGCTACGCCATGGAGGAGACCCCCAAAAAGAATCAATCACAAGATTGTGTTGGTCTTTCTCAGAAGTCTAACCTTCCTTGTTAAGCCAGATCTATTTATTAAAATTCACAGAATTTATAGCCAATCAGTGTACATATACAGTTGTGTTCAAAATTATTCAACCCCAAATGCTGTAAAGGGTTTTAGGGAATTTAGTGACATTTGTAATTGTATTCAGAATGAAATCCTACAAGGACTTTTTAAAGAACCATATGCAACTAAAATGACATCAATTGCTTTTGTAATACAGTAGTAAATGTTTCTTTTGTGAATTCTTCATTGACACAATTATTCAACCCCTTAAAGACTACCACTCTGAAGAACAGAGGTTCATTCAAGTGTTTTCAATCAGGTATTGAAAACACCTGTGGATGTCACGGAGCAGCAATAAAGCATAATAAGCACCAATTAGGCAGCTTTAAAATGACTGTGATACTCAGCTCCTTCTAGACATTTACTGGTGTGGTCACAAACATGGTGAAGTCAAGAGAATGGTCCAGGAAGACAAGAGAAGAGGTGATTACTCTTCACAGGAAGGGCAATGGCTATAAGAAGATTGCAAAGATGTTAAACATACCAAGAGAGACCATAGGAAGCATCATTCGCAAATTCAAGGCAAAGGGCACTGTTGAAACGCTACCTGGTCGTGGCAGAAAGAAGATGCTGACTTCGACTGCTGTGCGCTACCTGAAGCGTAGAGTGGAGAAAAGTCCCCGTGTGACTGCTGAGGAACTGAGAAAAGATTTGTCAGATGTGGGTACTGAAGTTTCAGCTCAGACAATACGGCGCACACTGCGTAATGAAGGCCTCCATGCCAGAACTCCCAGGCGCACCCCTTGCTGTCTCCAAAGAATAAGAAGAGTCGACTGCAGTATGCCAAAAGTCATGTGGACAAACCACAGAGGTTTTGGGATAGTGTTCTGTGGACTGATGAAACAAAATTAGAACTGTTTGGGCCCATGGATCAACGCTATGTTTGGAGGAGGAACAAGGCCTATGAAGAAAAGAACACCTTGCCTACTGTGAAGCATGGCGGGGGTCAATCATGCTTTGGGGCTGTTTTGCTTCTGCAGGTACAGGGAAGCTTCAGCGTGTGCAAGGTACCATGAATTCTCTTCAGTACCAGGAGATATTGGATGACAATGTGATGCAGTCTGTCACAAACCTGAGGCTTGGGAGACGTTGGACCTTTCAACAGGACAATGATCCCAAGCATACCTCCAAGTCCACTAGAGCATGGATGCAGATTAAAGGCTGGAACATTTTGGAGTGGCCATCGCAGTCACCTGACTTAAATCCGATTGAGAACCTCTGGTGGGACTTAAAGAAAGCAGTTGCATTGCGCAAGCCTAAGAATGTGACTGAACTGGAGGCTTTTGCCCATGACGAATGGGCGAAGATACCCGTAGATCGCTGCAAGACACTTGTGTCAAGCTATGCTTCACGTTTAAAAGCTGTTATAACTGTAAAAGGATGTTGTACTAAGTACTAAGATTGAATGTCACTTGGGGGTTGAATAAAACTGATAATGATGTGAGCACAGAAAAGACATTTGTGGTTATTTCATTATAAATGTTATGTTATATTTGTCTGACCTACACGTGCCTCTTTGATTTAATTGTAAGCAAGAAGACTGAATGATCAAAATCAATGTCAAACTGGCCAAAACACTCAATTTCAGTGGGGGTTGAATAATTTTGAACACAACTGTACATTACAACATCAAGGTTTAGCCACTAAGTAAACTTATTACCATATATGGTTCACAAGAAATCCTTTTCCCATCTTCCCACTTCTGCGCACATTTTCCTGCACTGAACATAACAGGAAATCGGCCACAGCTCATATCCTATAGAAGGACCAACGGTCTATGCAGAATTGACACTAACAAAATGGAGGGAGGGGGATTTCACAGCCCATTTTATAAGAACAGGCTTTTCAAGACAAAATATTTATTATATTTTACAGGAAATTAAAATCTAACAATTCTTTCCTTTGATCACATATCACCTGTGATCATCTAAAAGATAAACCAAACTTAGGCAATTCAACTAATTATACCTGGGCTACAGTGTCCTTGCCTAAGACCTCTAGATCATTCTAGATGCTCAGAGGGGAAGAAAAAAATTCTGGTATTTACTCCTAAAATACCTTTATAATGTACAAAAGGGATTCCCCAAAGAGGCCCTTCATGAGCATAAAATACACATATCTATCTAGATTCACTCTTCCAGCGAACCACTTGGAGCGTAGGCAAAAATACCTAATCTAGACATTAAATAAGTATTTATTCCCATTTCCCAAAATATAATTCACCGAACAAGAAAAGTATAATAAATGAACTTTAACATTCAAGTTATCTAATAATCAACATGAGTCAGATCTATATCTGTGTGTTTTCCTATGTTCAGCTTCACTCCACAGACCGCATACACACCTGCATTCACACACACTCTCAAGAAATACATTATCATTTTCTCAAATCGAATCCTTTCTCACACTTATCTAGGGGATTAAAAAAAAAATAATAATATCACATAATCTAATACCGTAGTCCAAAGTGCGAGATCAAGGTTTGGTCTTTTTCAACATCCCAGCTTGAGACGTATAATCATTGAATGTCATCAGAGCTCCCGCCATAGGGACTCCTGAACAAGCTGTCTCTTTGCGCTGGTTGCTTATTACCTGTGACCTTGACACAAAATGTCCAATTGTCCATGATTCGTTCCATATGCAGTCATTGTGACTGTCAGGTGTCTTGATGATGTGATACGGTTTTAGCAACAATAAAGAAAATAAAAAAGAAAAGAAAATATGGTATACCCCACTAATCATATACATCCATTCATTCATTGTCACTCTCAAGTGCACGAAAACAATAAAAATGTTAATTTACACAAGAAGAGACACAGATAATAAATTTAAAAATTTCCCCGCAAAGCCTATCGGCCTCACGCAACGAGAAAAAAAAATTATACTACTTCTGACTCATTGTTAGAGAAAAATATATATACGCAACTTTGGCTCAAAAGGGAAATAGCCGTAGTGCATACTCCACCCATTTTAAAAATCAAAAAGTAATTAATTGATATCTTATCCATTCTTGTTTGGTGTTTTGAAACAAAACTGGTGTTTATAAAACACACCGATTTTAAATAAAATAATAAAAAAAAAAAAACAATTTATAATTTTACCGAATTAAAACTCTCCATTTACCACTATATATGTCATGAAACGTATTTATGCAAATGCATTAAATTATATGTTCCTAAATACATTGACTCTAATTTTAATTGGATGTGATCTCCAGCAATCCTAAATGTGTCTGGGGAATTTGAACAATATTGATTGTAACCGAACAACAAAAATAATAAAATATAAAATAATAAAAGACACAAAATAATTATCACTTAGACAACACAAAGAGAATCCATCAGCATATAAAAATACATTATCTTCTTTCTTTGTCTTCTGTCTTATTGGTTGAAAATAACTGTTTTGTAAAACTGACATGTCTTAAGTTTTATTTCCAAATCAATGATCTTCTTTAATCGCATGATTTATTGAGGAGTTATTGATAAATTAGAATGTTTTATTGCCTGGTGTCTGATAATTCCTTATTATCCGGTTGATGTAACATTGCAATGTGAAATGATAATGTGTTTGAGTAAATTTCCTTCAATCCCAACAGCTTTATCAATATTGGTATTCAATAATCTTCCATCTAGAAACATAGAAACATAGAAAAATGTCGGCAGATAAGAACCTTTCGGCCCATCTAGTCGCCCAATTACATGGATACTTTACCTGGATTTATCTTTTGTTTAGGATAGCCATATGCCTATCCCATGCTTGCTTAAATTCAATTACTGTTTTGGCCTCTACCACTTCTACTGGAAGACTGTTCCATGTATCCACCACCCGCTCAGTAAAATAATGCTTCCTGATGATACTTTTAAACCTTTGCCCCTCTAATCTAAGACTATGTCCTCTTGTTTTGCTACTTTGTTTCCTTTTAAATATACTCCCTTCCTCTACCTTGTGGATTTCCTTTACGTATTTAAAGGTTTCTATCATATCTCCTCTGTCTCGTCTTTTTTCCAAGCTGTACATGTTAAGATCATTAAGCCTTTCCTGGTAACTTTTCTCCTTCAAGCCGTACACCATTTTAATAGCCCTTCTCTGAACTCTCTCTAAGATGTCTATATCCTTCTGGAGATACGGTCTCCAGTACTGCACACAGTACTCCAAGTGAGGTCTCACCAGTGCTCTGTATCTAGCTTGAGCAAAGTTGGCATGCATGGGTAATTTTCACCGAAAGTAAAAAACTTGGGAAAAAAATGTATTATTAACCTGTCAAAAACTTTAAAATTGATATGGTTAAAATACTTTTAAAATGGAGAAAAAAAATGCAACACATTTTTGGACACAAAGAAAAAGGAGTGGTCATGAGAGAGAAAATGGAGGAGCTGGGAGAAAAATGTGAAAACTGTTTTTTTTTATTATTTACTTTTGCAACGGTCACCAATCTTCTCAAAATGCTCTTCAATTCAAATAAAAAAATTAAAAAAATAACAAAAATATCATGAACTGGGAAAGAAAGTATAGAAGGGCATGTTAAAAACTTGACGCGTTAACTAGCACAAAGTTCTCAGAGGAAACTCAGAGAAAAAGATTCTTAATAAACATCTAAAACTACCATCATTATTAAGGATATTGGTTAAAAACAAACATTCAAACGTGAGGTGTTTGTGCAGCTATTTTACAACCTGTTTTATTCCCTCCAAGAATATTCAATGGGGGCACACAGTCATACGTTGTTGCACTTCACACCAAAAGGCAAAAAAATCAGACAGCAAAAAATAAAACAAGACATCTGGCTACCACTGCAGAAAAAAGAAAACAAACAAACAATACTCAAGATACCAAACTACAACCTTCCATCTCCCTTAGTCAACTAAAATAAAACCATAAAAAAACCCACCTTCTCTCATTTGAAATCTGCCTTATTTCCTTTGTACAGCGCTACTAAACCTGTAGGCGCTTTCCTTTAAACTTTCACTCAAATCCTTCAGCTTCATATCACTTCATCCTCTTAGATTCCAAACAACTAAACATGAACCTACATATATATTCCATTATACAAGTTACAAACACTGTAAATGATCTCAGTCAGCCATTTTGGCAAAACATATAACCTATATTAAGGTGTGGTCAATCCCTTAGTGCTGGACTCAAACAAAGACCAGAGGAAAATAACCAACCACGCCTCTTTTGGGAAAATGTATAACTTATATTAAGGCAGATTGAGCCCATCACCTTGATACACTAATTTTTTATATATGATACATCAACTTATAACATAACATTCACGTGTAACCTGCCTTGTCAGAGTATTGACTTTCTATGTTCATCTTTCAAACATAAACTAAGAATAAAAAAAGCAGTCATTTTTGAAATTTACTGTATAAGTAAAGCCCTATTGTCTCCATTTCCTGTGGCTTTTTTTTTTTCTTACACGAGGCAAGGCAGTAAAAACACATAGACACAAAGCAACCTGTTTTAAGAGAAGCGGTCCCTATACATAAATTACATATAAAAAACACAATATCAAAACTACGAAATACAAAACATCAAAGATAAACACATATATTAATAGTTAGTAAAGACAAACATTTAAATAAACAGATGTACAGCAACGCAGCAAAAAACAAATGGCAGTAGCGCGCAAGAAAATAAAAAAAAAATAAGAGGAAAAAGAAAAAACTGTCTCTCAATGGGAGATAAAATCATTTTGCTATATAAGAAGAAACCAAACCTAATCAATTAAAATAAAATTCTCACAATTACAAGATATGGACGACCCAGAAACACCAGAATTGAAGTACAAGATAGACACAGAACGGAGACAATACAACTAGAAACATCTCGTTTCTTTTTTTATGAGTTCAATTTCCAGCAAATACAATACACTATACTCAACACAGCGGGCGAGTTCAAACAACACACGTGAAATCCTCAAACGATTTTTTCTTTACTACAATAGATAAAATGACAAAAACAAACCAGGACAAAGAGTCCAACCTTGCACCAAAAAAAAAATCAAAAAAAAAATCAACAAGCTCTGAACCATAAAAACAAAAATTGGTGATGTTGCGCTAAATGAAGTAAAAAACTTTTGTAAGTCTATATTATAAGCATGCTAATATGCACAGCAAGAAGAGGAAAAAAGTTTTTTTCTTTTTCTCTATAGTTCGTTCAATAAATATCCAGTCTCTGTTGTAAAAAGGAAATTTGGCAAATTCTTCCAATACTTTAAAACGAACGACCACTTCTTTGGCGAATCTTCATTAAGGGTATATATCCACTGCCAGATAAAAACATTGCGTCCCGTCAAGCCTTTAAAAAAACGAACCACCCGGAGCTCCCGGGCTGCTTCTAAGGTGGTCACTCGATACAAAGGTGGGTCCGCGATGGTAAAGTGACGTAGTGCTGACGCGTTTCGCCCCGCCCACGGGACTTCATCAGATGCTCTGATGAAGTCCCGTGGGCAGGGCGAAACGCGTCAGCACTACGTCACTTTACCATCGCGGACCCACCTTTGTATCGAGTGACCACCTTAGAAGCAGCCCGGGAGCTCCGGGTGGTTCGTTTTTTTAAAGGCTTGACGGGACGCAATGTTTTTATCTGGCAGTGGATATATACCCTTAATGAAGATTCGCCAAAGAAGTGGTCGTTCGTTTTAAAGTATTGGAAGAATTTGCCAAATTTCCTTTTTACAACAGAGACTGGATATTTATTGAACGAACTATAGAGAAAAAGAAAAAACTTTTTTCCTCTTCTTGCTGTGCATATTAGCATGCTTATAATATAGACTTACAAAAGTTTTTTACTTCATTTAGCGCAACATCACCAATTTTTGTTTTTATGTTACATGCTTTCTGAATTGGTGGATATCAGGGTGGTGTTTTTTGCTGCTTACTTTTTGGGTGTTTTCGCAGTATAAACCCTTTTTGTCTTGTTAAGCTCTGAACCATAGCTTTAACTTCAAGGAAAATAAACAAAAACCAAGCGTGGAGGCAAGTTCGCAAAATCTGAACAAGCAAATGTAAGGATACATTTAAATGTAAGGATACACTCAAATGTAAGGATACATTCGAATGGCAAATCCCACTTCAGACAACAACTGAAAAATTCTATTTTTCCATTATAATTACCATAAACCTTTTCCAAGTTTCTTCTTATATATCAAACTGAAGTAAGAGCTGCGCTACGCCATGGCGGAGACCCCCAAAAAGAATCAATCACAAGACTGTGTTGGTCTTTCTCAGAAGTCTAACCTTCCTTGTTAAGCCAGATCTATTTATTAAAATTCACAGAATTTATAGCCAATCAGTGTACATATACATTACAACATCAAGGTTTAGCTACTCAGTTAACTTATTACCATATATGGTTCACAAGAAATCCTTTTCCCATCTTCCCACTTCTGCGCACATTTTCCTGCACTGAACATAACAGGAAATCGGCCACAGCTCATATCCTATAGAAGGACCAACGGTCTATGCAGAATTGACACTAACAAAATGGAGGGGGGGAATTTCACAGCCCATTTTATAAGAACAGGCTTTTCAAGACAAAATATTTATTATATTTTACAGGAAATTAAAATCTAACAAGGATGAGCTCTGCAACTTTACCCTTGTATCGTGGATCAAGAAGGGTTGCCAAGCAGTAATGATCCCTCTCCTTGATAGCACGAATCCTGGGGTCCTTTAGCAGGCTTTGCATTATAAGGGAGCCCATGCAGTGTAGGTTGGAGGTGGTATTAGCTTCCGAGTCTTCCTGGTCAATGAGGATGACCCCATCGTGCACTTCCTCCTCCCAGCCACGCACTAGCCCTTGTGTTTCTGGGCACACGAAACCCTCCCTTGAGGAATCCCCACCTTCAATGCCCCCTCTACTTAAATATTTCTCCTCCTCCTCATCCTCCTCCTGTCTGATATGAGTTGGACCCGCTGGAATGCTGTCTGCGGAAAGACTGGGGCCTTCAGAGCTAGGGAAGGCCTCCTCTTCCTCCCGCTGCTCTGCCTCTAGAGCCACATCTATAATTCCCCGCAGAGTGTGCTCCAGCAGGAACACTAAAGGAATTGTGTCACTGATGCATGCACTGTCCCTGCTCACCATCCTCGTTGTCTCCTCAAATGGTGACAGTACAGTGCATGCATCCTTGATCATCAGCTACTGCGGGGGTGGGAACCAAGTTGACCTGAACCTGTCCTTGTGCCATACTCACAGAGGTACTCGTTGATGGCCCTCTGTTGCTTGTGCAGACGCTGCAGCATTGCTAATGTCGAGTTCCACCTGGTGGGCATGTCACAGATCAGACAGGTTTGTGGGAAGGTGGAATTCTCTTTGGATTTCTGCCAGGCGAATGCTTGCTGGGAATGACCATCTGAAGTGGCTGCAGACTTTTCTGGCCTGGCTGAGAAGCTCTGCCAGCCCTGGGTACTTGGTTAGGAAACGCTGTACCACTAGATTTAGGACGTGTGCTAGGCATGGTACATGCGTCAATTTACCCTTGCGTAGGGCGGAGAGAAGGTTGCTGCCATTATCACAGACGATCATTCCCAGCTGAAGCTGGCGTGGTGTTAACCATTGTCACGGAATGGCCCAGGACCCTCAGCCAGGGACAGTCCTTCGTGACATTTGGCTCCCCATAGACTCCTAGGTGCCGTTGCACCAACAGAACACCTTGCTTTATTTTATTAGATGTGGTTTCATTGTGTGGTGTAATAAAAGTGTCCCCGTATGTGTATTGTGAAATGTGTGTAAAACCCCCATTGTATGCTTTGCTCGCCGCCATTTCCCAGTGCCTCGTGGATCCGGTCGAATTGATCGGATCGTAAAATGGCCGATTCGGACCATCCGGTTACGAATCGGCAACACCCCGATTCGTAACAACCAATACGAATCGGGATCCAGGTACCTTTTCCCAGCGAGGGCAAATGAGACTCATGGGGGCGGGCAGGGATTCCTATTGTTTTCTTGCTGTACAAATGTTTATAAATATATGTGTTTCCCAGTAAAAGTTCAGTTGATCTAGTGCATACAGCTCCGCCTGGTGTCATTTATTGACGCTCGTACCGCTGAGATCCCGCGTGGTCCTCAGAGTACGTTATCCACGAACGAGGTACGATACGGCTACCCTGTGTCTGCATCTCGGATCAGAACAGAGGTGCATCGGACATGCTTCGACCAGATCGAACGATCGGATACGCTTCGATTCCTATCCCCGATCCGAAACCACGGCGCGTCTCCCGCGCCTCGGTATACCGAGCGCTACACGACCGAAGGAGTTCCGATTTGTATCCGAGGGAGATCCGAAACGTTTCCCATCCGAACGGCGCAACGGACGAAACGTTTCCCATCCGAACAGCCCGCTCCACAGACGATCCGTTCTCCATCCAGGTCAGTAGATCAGCTGCTCGAGACGCTGAGTGCCGTGTCACTCAGTGGTCGGGCTGATCTCCCGCAGGGGTCCCTCTCCACAGCCCGCCAACCCTTCCCCGGGGTCACTCCAGGTCGCACGAGACGCCGAGTGCCGCGTCACTCGGTAGTCGGGCCGGCGGTAAGCGCAGTGGGAGGAGCAGATTGGAGCACACCCGCAGGCGGACAACACCCATTCCGTCACACTGGTGGCAGCGGTGGGATAAGCTCTCTGCAACCCCCAAGAAGACCCTCACCATGGCCGGGTACAGCGCTTACAAACGGGACATCCTGCGTGGCATGTTGGAGAATCGGGGCGGAACTCCGGGCTCCAAAATCCGGGACACCCTGATCGAGGAGCTGCAGATACTGGACCAAGGGGCCGCGCCGACTGTGGTACCCCCCGTCCCCCTGACCCCCGCGCCTGTCCCTGTCCCTGCCGCGGACGCTGGAAGCGTTTTCGAACGAAAGGTACGGCAGCGGGTCGCCCTCTTCGGAGCTGCCCCATCGGAGGCTGCCATCCATAACGCGATCCAGGAGATCCGCCAGGAAGAGGAGCGGGACAAGGAGAGCGAGGATCGGGACAAGGAGCGCGAACACGAGCTACGGCTGGCTGAGGCGCGGAGCCAACGGGACACCACCCCCCACCCAGATCGATCAACCGCCCGTAAAGTGCCCTTCCAGGCGTTCAAGGACTTCAGGGAGATGGAGGACGAGATCGAGCGTTACCTCCAGGACTTCGAACGCCTGTGCCAAGTGCACGAGGTACACCGTGCTGACCGGGTCAGGATCCTGGCGTGCAAACTGACCGGTCGGGCAGCGGAGGCCTATCGCACTGTACCGGATGAGGAGGCCACCAACTACGCCCATGTCAAGCAAGCGTTGTTGAGCCGGTTTGCTGTGACCCCGGAAGCCAGCCGGGCGAAATTTAGAAACTCCCGCCGGCCCAATGGCGCTACTCATGTCGAGTGGGCACACCGGTTGCAGCGGGATCTGCGGACTTGGTTCCTGGGCAGTAAAGCGGAGACGGTGGACGACATCACCCAGCTGCTGCTGCTCGAGCAGTTCTTTGAGCACACCCCCTCGGCAATCCGTGAGTGGGTGCGGGACAAAAAGCCTCAAACGGTGCAGCAAGCAGCTGCCTGGGCGGATGAGTACGCTGACACCCGGAAGGTCGCCGGGGGTGAGCGATTCCTGCCCTCCCGTCCCGCTCTACCCACTCCTCCTCCTCCCGAACCGGCAGTTCGGGGGCCTGCAGCACGTCCAACGAGCCGACCCAACACATTGACCAACGTCCGTTGCTACGGATGCAACCAGGAGGGGCACTACCGACAGAACTGCCCCAACCGACCGGTCATGCCTCGACCCCCCGCCAGACCCTCACCGTCAGCACATTGCTACGACGCCGAAGCTCCGTGGCCGGATTCCCCGGAAGAATGGGAACGGCTACACGAGGCAGACCCGGTGCAACCTCGACCTCGGCCGACAACCGCCACCATCATCGTCAGGCGGTGTGGATTAACGGGCGAGCCGCTGAGGGGCTACTATCACCCTGGTACGACCCCATCTGATTCAGCGGAACGACCGATTGCACAGCACCGTCGCGGTGCGGGTGGCCGGAGGAAAGGTTCTTCGGCTCGGGACGGCACGTGTCCACTTAGACTGGGGTTCCGGGGAGAAAGTGGTGCGGGTGGGGTTGTTAGACCAATTGCCGGCTGAAATTCTTCTCGGCAACGACCTGGGACGGTTGGTCTCCGCGTACACCACAGACGCGGCCGCTCTGGTGACCACCCGGCAACAGAGTCAACGCCACAGCAGGGGCACTCCGATCGGGACCCAGGTGAGATCCCAACCAAAACCTCCCCGACCTCCCAAACCCCGACGAATCCCGACCCCCCTCTCCCAACCGGACCCCCCCTCCCGTGGAGCTCCCCCGAGACGCTCCGACACCAAACCCAGACCGATCCCACGCTACAGTGCTACCGGGATCGGGCCGGCCAGGGCCTGGTCGACAGGAGAACCGATAGCATAGAGTGGGAGGATGGGCTTCTCTACAGGTACACCGCGAGGGAGGGGACCAAGAAGCAGCAGGTTCCA
Organism: Leptobrachium leishanense; assembly: GCA_009667805.1. Lineage (NCBI taxonomy): Eukaryota > Metazoa > Chordata > Amphibia > Anura > Megophryidae > Leptobrachium > Leptobrachium leishanense. The sequence continues at coordinate 1,051,385 of CM019069.1, read as the reverse complement.
CATTAACAGATGATAGTACCCCAGGGCCCTAGACAGGAACTCTTGCGACTGGCCCATGATATTCCCCTTGCTGGTCATCTGGGGCAGAAGAAAACTCGACACCGGTTGGCGCGCGCATTCTTTTGGCCCCGCCTCAGCGAGGATACCCACGAGTACGGTCGCACCTGTCCGGTCTGCCAGAAGACCGGGAAGACCGGGGACCACCCGAAAGCCCCACTGCACCCCATGCCCATCATCCAGGAGCCCTTTAGCCGGGTGGCGGTCGACATAATTGGGCCCTTGCCCCGCCCCAGTGCCACCGGTAAGAGGTACATCCTCACTGTGGTGGACTACGCCACCTGGTACCCCGAGGCTGTGGCCTTGGCCAACATCCGGGCAGACACCGTAGCCGACGCCCTCCTACGGGTGTTCACGAGGGTGGGATTTCCTCGGGAAATCCTGTCCGATCAGGGTACCCAGTTCACCGCTGAGCTAACACAGCAGCTCTGGCGTCTCTGTGGTGTCAAGGCGCTTCACAGCGCCCCATATCACCCCCAGACGAACGGGCTGTGCGAGCGGTTTAATGGGACCCTGAAACAGCTCATCCGAGCCTTCGCGCACGAGGTGAAGTATTGGGAGAAATATCTGCCCCACTTATTGTTCGCCTACCGGGAGGTTCCTCAGGAATCCACCGGTTATTCTCCTTTTGAGCTGTTGTATGGGCGCCAGGTGAGGGGGCCCCTAGATTTAGTTAGGGCCCAGTGGGAGGGGGAACAGGAGGAAAATGGGGTCCCCGTGCTGAGTTATGTTCTGGAGCTCCGGGAGCGCTTGGCAGAACTCGCGGGGTTCGTGCAAGGGAACATGGAAACGGCCCAGGCCCAGCAGAAAACGTGGTACGACCGCTCTGCTTGCAGTCGCTCGTTCCTAGTGGGGCAGAAGGTTCTGGTGTTGAAACCACAGCGGCAGAACAAGCTGCAGGCGGCCTGGCAAGGCCCCTACAGGGTGGTAACTCAACTGGGGGATACCACCTATGTGGTTGTCAGCTGCGCAGACACCAGAATCCAGCGGACGTTCCACGTTAACATGCTGAAGGCCTACCATGAACGCCCGGAGACGGTGGACGCCATCTGCGCGCCAGCCACCGAGGAGACTGAACCGTTTCCCTTATATTATATATGCTGCTTTATTGGGATCAGTAAAGTATATAATACATAAAAATCCACAACAGTGCTGGTGTATAGTTATTTCCTAGTGCGGTGAGACTAACCCGAGGTTTATTCAGCGGCTCCTCCGGGAGTGAGCGCTACATGATATATATACACATCTAGATTGTAAGCTCCCGCGGGAATAGGGCCCTCACGTCCTCCTGTATCTGCTGGCAGCAATATTGACCTTTTCCTGTATGTATTGTTGAATTGTTCTGTCTTTAGGCTAGGGTCAGACGAACGTGATTTCTACAGACTGTGCGTTAGTATGGAAGACGCAGTAGTGGCCACGCAGTCCATTTTTTTACTGATGTTATTTTTGACGGATGTAGGAGGGAAAATAAATTAAAATGCAAAACCATTTTGTCCGTGAAAAATGCTGGATGTATAAATGCTGGGCGTGTAAATGCTGGACGTGTAAATGCTGGGCGTGTAAATGCAGGACGTGTAAGTGCTGGGCGTGTAAGTGCTGGACGTGTAAATGCTGTACGTCTGACTACGTTCCATCACTCACACACAAAGCTATGCGGACGTTGCGGACACAGCGCACTTTGTGCGGCCATTCTAGGGGGTTGTACGTTCTTGACTGCCTTGCGTCTGTTTGCCGCGGCCGTTGTGCGTCCGCAGTTCAGGGCGGACGTACTTCGTGTGTGGGAATCCATTGGCCTTTATTTTATGCTATCACGGACGTACTTTTGTGCGCCATCAGGGACGTGAACGCTGCGCTTGTCTGACCGGAGCCTTACCCTTTGCACCTTGTACAGTGCTGCAGAATGTCTTGGCGCTTAATAAATAATAATATATATATTTCATATTTGAGGTTGATGGTTTTCTGCTTTTGTTGTTTAGTTGAAATGTTCTTATTTGAAACAAAAAACTATAAAAAGCAAATCTAATTTACTAAATAAAAAGAGTTAAAAAAAAAAAAAAAAATTCTTTCTGCATATATTGTAGGTACCTTTAAGTAAACAAAAATGCTCCCATAGCGTAGTAGTTTGTAAACAACGGAGAATATATATATCAGCAGAAGAAAGATTGCACTCACATATCAATGTGTCTCAATCAGACACCAGATGATGCAGACAGCCGGCGATATTAGAAGGAACGCCGGATTTCCCACAGAGCCCGCAGCCTGATCGCTCCAGTAAAAGCTGGACGCCAGGTGTTAATTCCAAGGCAATTTATTAAAATAATTATAAAATACAAGCACAACACCCAAACGCGTTTCGCGAGTTCACTCGCTTCTTCAGTAGGTGTCACCTACTGAAGAAACGAGTGAACTCGCGAAACGCGTTTGGATGTTGTGCTTGTATTTTATAATTATTTTAATAAATTGCCTTGGAATTAACACCTGCGTCCATCTTTTAGGCTAGGGTCAGACGAGCGCATTTTCGCGTTGTCTGTGAAAAAGTGCGTTGAACGAATGGACGCATTTTTTCACGGAGTATGCGATAGCGGTCATACGATGCCTATTTGCATCCGTGATTTTGTACGGATCATCAATAAAACACTTTGTGCATCTGAACGTTATGTTGGCCGGACATTAGCAGTGTCTGACATCTCCAATTCACGCACACAGGCCGCTAGCGGACGCAGCGCACTCTGTACGTCAGTACTAGCAGTTTAACGTTCTCGAAAAAATGCGTTCGTTTTCCACTTGCGTTGCGCAGCCGGACTTTTGGGCGACCGTACTTCGTATATTGGCCGTCATTGCCTGGCACTTGCTGCTAGTGCGGCCGTGATTAAGTGCGCCTGCACGCGCGTTCGCACTGCGCTCGTCTGACCCCAGCCTTACTGTTGCACCTTTATCCCGGATAACACAGGCTCCACTGGTAAGGTCACTAAAGCCATTAAACAATTGGAAGACCTGTCTGAGGAACTGAAGAGCAACTCTGGTGTTACTGATCCATGGGATCAGTATTTCAGTTGGATGAGCAGCTGGCAGAAGATCCTCACACAAATAGGAATAGTTATCCTAGTAGTAATGGTTCTGTTGGTGGTGATTGGATGTTGTGTTTTACTCTGCATTAAAAAGGTTGTAGAAAGAACTGTGGAATCCACTACCCCTGTTATGCTTAGTCACTTTTGTGGGGACACTGGGGAGAACATTGACACCTCCTATGTTAGTCTGCACTCCACGGAGATACCGGAGAATGAGATTTGTGACAAACTCCACCCACCAGTGATGAAGCAACCACAGAGTTACGAATCCATGAACCCCCTCCCTCGGGAAACCCGTATGTGAATTAGCTATGAAACAAGGTTAGTGACCCATTGCAAGACGAGTTGTAGGCCCGATTCTTGACCCACTGGTCTCGACCAAGCCCAAAGTCCGGATTACAAAGGGGTTTGACTCAATATGAGTTTTTCGTCTCAAACTTCGGCAAAGATTGGAGATGGCTGGCGAGACTATTAGGGGAACGGATGAAGGCGCAACTCGTCTCCAAGGGGACACTTGAGAAATGTGCATTTTTAGGGGGGACTGTTATGGACAAGAATATGTATCTGCTTTAATAATATTCTAAGGTCTGGAAAAATGCTCATTTAAGTAGTTAATATGTCTTTAAGAGCTGAAATTAATACAATTGTCTTTTTAGAGAGAATCAAAATGTATCTTGCGTAACTCCGCTGTTTCGACAGAATAGCTAACCACAAAGTCATGAGGAGTCTTATTTCGGTATCAAGCCACCCTGCATCCTAGAACAGAACATCCACACACCCATGATGGAGAAAAACGGCTGACACTTGTCGATGACGCATGATACCTTGACCTTTAGAAATAGCTGATATTTGATTCTTCTATAGTTAAAATATTGTATATACAGATTATTTTATTATGCTGAAGTTGACTAAAATGTTAAGTTGACTCCCACTCGCTTACGCGGCAAACTACTATAAAACATGTATCGAAATCTATCATTAAAAAAGGGAAGTCACTGGGCTTTAGCCAGAGAGGCTGCATAGACCTATTTATTGTCTGTGTGATTTCTTTAAGTGCGCACTTTGACTTGCCTGATTTCTCCACCGATTAGAACAGAGACTGGCATCCGAAGGACGGATAATTTCATCCATTTCAAAATCTCCCTCAGCCACAGCGCCTGCTTCTGGACCCAGAACCTAAGCCCTGCCACAAGCTCACATCTC